>JAMZAV010006791.1:0-69194 GCA_024449915.1 Sweltsa coloradensis | reverse complement strand
TCTGCATCTGGTTGGCCCATCCTTACTAGCTGTGATAATTTCCCATATAAAACTTTGTTTGGTTAATTAATTACATGATTAAATTGTTAAATAGTGAATCTTTTTAATTGATTCATTATTTTCATCAAAATACGAATGTGTAAAAATTTTTCAGCCGTGGGACATTGGGGAAAAGTGGGTGAAACATCGATTCCCATATAAAATGTAATTATTAATTACAGGGTTAATTGTTTAAATTAGTGAATCCGTTAATTGTTTCATCTTTTGTCACAAAAAACGCATGTGTGAAAAATTTCGCTCGATCGGACATTGCTCTGTTTGGGCCCCCCATCCTTACATGTGATAATTTCCCATATGAACTTTTTGTTTTTGGTTTTAATAATTAGATTAAATTTATGTTTTAATTATTTAATCTGTTAATTGATCTCTATTGCATAAAGAATAGTATATGTGAAAAATTTCAGCTCGATCGGATTTGGGAAGTGGTGAACATCGATTCCCTATAAAACTGTAATTATTATTACGATAAATTAATTGTTATTAATGAATCTTTTAAAATTGATTCATCTATTGTCATCAAGAAACATATTGTGAAAAATTTCAGTTTGATGGGACTTGGGGGAAGTGGGTGAAATTCGATGAAAAGATTCCGTCCAGAAACAGAAAAAACACATGAAACTAATAAAAGCGTTGTAATAATAAAATAGCTGGGAAAGGGTGGGAAACCCCGTACAAGCCACTCATTTTAAAATTTTTTCACAATTTTGACCCGTACACAAAAGATTTATTTTTTTAAAAGGCCCCTGGGCTTATACAAGTCTCTCACAATTTTATTTTTTGGGATATGTCACCCATTTAACCAGAGCCCCGATTCATTTCACAAGTTTTAAACTCCATTGAACAAAAAAATGCCACACTTTTTATGCTAAAAAATTCGCTCGAATGCTCTCTGTTACAAAAAAATCAAAAAACTTTTCCAAAATTTTCATCCTGGGATAAAGGCAACACTTCTAAGCTAACGTAAATAATTTAAATTAAAAAAAAACACGCTTCAAATAGAAAAATGTTTTTGGTATTGTCTAAGACTAAACTTAAACTTTTGATTCTTATTTGATGTTTTATGCATTTTTTGGGATATCTGATTTTGTTCACAAAAAAAAACAATGGGACAGTTTACATATACCGTGCCCCAGCCAATCACGAAACTAGATCTAGAGACCAAAGTCAAGAGAGAAATGATGTGCTTGACAAAACACATGAAGTAGGCAATATATATTTACACAAAAAAAAAAAGACCTATGTTATAATGTAGTAAGTGGTTTTCTTTGTTTTTGCAAATTTTGTCCCCTAAAAATCCCCCGTGTTTTAATCTGATTTGTAAGCATTCAAAGGGTTTTCAGTAGTGTTTTTGCCGAAATAAGGTTATTTGATTTTCATGTTGCGGGGCAATACTTTCATTTAAATTTAAATATCTTAATAGGATTTAAACTATTTAGATTGTTTTAAGTTTTATCATTGTGACCTTGACGAAAGCTTTGGGCTTAAAACTCATTAAATAATTATTTATTTAGTATTTTTGGTTGGGACTTAAAAATCCTTCCCTTATTTTGAGTACTTGTAAAACCCAAAATTTGTATCAAAAAATATTTTTTTATGAAGAAAATTTTTAAAAAAGGTTTTGATTTTTGATTTTTTTCAAACAATCAATTGGAACTTCGCTTTTTATATAAACAAATTTCAAAATATTATTGTTTTTTTTTTCTGACGCAGAATTAGGCCTTTGGGAATTTGATTTTTTCTTTCGTTATAACTTTAAAATTTTTTTTCATTCATAAGGGGCAAAACCCAGTATTTAAAACGTTGTACCGTTGTAATTTGAAAAGAAAAAAAAACAAACGCCTAGAGTGCTGGGTATGTGAAGATATTTTCCTCGGGTATGTAAAAATATGACCAATAAATTTTCGATTCAATATTTTGGACCAGGGGAAGTAATAAGTTATAATCATTTAAAATAGCAGCAAGTGCCTTCAATGTGGCGTTCAAGATGCTATGACTAAAAGAATCGAACTAGAAGAGTTTCCCCGGGAATGGTTTGTATAAATTTTTGTTTTTTTTCCCCCCTCAAAGTGTACATAAATTTTACATGACAAATCTTTTTAATCATAATGTCGATAAAGACCTCAAGTATAATGATGATGTTGCAAAAGGGTTTAACTATAGGGGCCAAAAGGAAAAAGCTTGGACACCCAATATACGTAAGTTGGATAAGTATTAGATCAGTTGAGGTTTTCTTGACAGTTAATTTTGATATTTGTTTCTGTGAAACATATCTAGTGAGTCTTTCAAGACGGTTTTATTTCTTTGACTTTATAAATGCTAAGTTTTGATCGTGAAGGTGGGGGGAGGGAGGGTTGGTTTTTTTAATTGCTGAGAAGTTATGTCTATTTTAATTGATTTAAAGTTAAATTTCCCGATAGATGTTGAGTTGCATCAGAAAATTTCTGGTTTCCCGAATGAAAAAGCCAATGTTTTTTTACAGCAGTTTATAAAGCTCCCCCGTAAAATTAGAAGAATTTTCAGATTGTTTTGAATTTAGTTAATAGTTTAAAATTAAAACTAATGAATGTTTTTTTCTGGGTGTTTTCAACATTGATTTGAGTAAAAAGACATTACCATAAATAATTTAAAATTTTCCCACAAGATCACGGGATTGGGTACAATTGTTTAAAGTCTTTTATAGGGTTAAAAATAGGCACTATTTTAATTGATCATTTTTTTATGCAAATCCAATAAAATATTTTTCAGTCAGGTATTATAATGTAGGATTAAGTGTCATGAATTAAATTATTGTGTTCGAAAAATTTAAAAACAAAAATTTCTTTTAAATTTGTAAAAAACTAGAAATTATAAAGAAAGTTTATTGGAAACAAGAATAAAAATTTTTAAGTGGTCCCCTTAAACCAAAAAGGTTTTTGGCGGTAAATAGATATAATTAGAAATGTTTGTTAAAGTAGTCGTTTTAACCTCTAAATGAGCATGCACACCCCCTTTAAAATTTAAAAGGTTTTAAAGGGGAAACCCCCGCCCCTGGTTAAAAAGAGATTGGAAATCCATGCATAGGGAGACCCCTTGCGCAAAGAATTTAGAATTTTTAGAAGGCATTCAACGTGGGGAGGAATACAAGAAATTAGAAAAAGGTAATAATCAGATTCGTTTTTTTAAGCGTGAGATTTTAATCTTCTTTTAAATAAAATTTCTTCAAATCTTTTATGGTCATTATAATAATTGACAGGTAACAAAGTGAAAAAAGAGTGTACATCCTCATTGACAGAAATGGGGTTTCCTACACGTCTAATCCCGACATTTTTCTGTTTGGTTTCAGAAAAATTTTTTTTGTGAACGATGTAGATTTTTTCCCGTGAAATTGGAAGTTTAAAGATTTAAATAGAAAAAAACCGATGACTCCCCCATGTAAAGGTAACTAACGAAGAAGTTTTTTCACAAATTAAACGCCCTTAAAAAAAAAAGTCGACAACACTTCAAGAATTTTCCCTGCATAGTATTCAAAAATGCGCATCAATAGTCGGATTATTGGGGTATCAATTTCCCCTTTCTTTCTTGAGGTTTTTCCCAACACAGCTGAAAATTTGGGAAAAGGAACCCTATTTCAACTTTCCCAAATTTTAGGGAAAATTTTAAAATATTTTGCACAAGAGGTTTTTCATGAAGTGGATGCATCTGAAGGTTTAAATGAAAACCCAAAATGGTTTGGAAAAGGGGATCAAAGAAAGTGCCCTTCTAGCTTTACAGATTTTTCTATAAAGGGATTGACAAGCGGGAAAGGGAGGTTGGAGCTGTTTTTGTTGATCTTAGGAAAAACATTTGATTCTACCTTTTTTACCTCTTTTAATAAAAAAAAAAAACCAGGTATAACATAATTTATTTGTTTCAAATTTTGGGGGATTATTTTTTTAAAAGAAAAAAGTTTATCAAACTTTCAAAAAATATTCAAAAAATTCAAATTTTTGTGGAGTACCACAAAGGGTCAATATTCGACCCCTTTTATTATTTTTACATAGATAAAATTTTACTATATGGGAGGAATCAAATTTTATCTTTTATGCTGATGACTTGGGCTTTTTTTTAGAAGGTGTGGATGTTAAAGATCGTAAGACGTCTTCAAAGTTTTAAAAAAGGGTGGATGTTGGTTAAAAAATCAGGAAATTGATATTAATTAAAGTAAAACAATTTTTTGATTTTTTTTAAGGCTAATGATAGCAGCAAAAGATATTCATTTTACGTTGAATTTTAATGGTAAGCTAATTTCTAGATCTAAGTAAACTGAGCCCGAGTGCCTCTGCGGTACGCGTCTGCAAAATATAGTACGCGCAATACTCAAAACGCCAAAACTTGGGAAAAACTGTATTAATTGCTTGCAAAGTTCTATTTAAAGGGTAAGAAAACTCTTTTTACAAATTTTTTAGTTTGTTACCAAAAAAAAAAATTTAAATTTTTAGATTTGGTCATTTTGGAATATACATTTTTAATTCTCATAGACTAAAAAAAGGTGTAAATAGGGGAACTAATTGAATTTGTATTAAAGGCGTTTTTATTGGATTTGGGTTAAAAGTCTCATATTTATGCAACTTGGTAATGAGACGAAAGGGAAGGGGGGTAAGGGATGACGCGGGGGAACAAGGGGTGAACGCCTGTGCTGGTCAGAACCACCACAAAGCATATGGGGAGGGGAAAGTTCCCCCAGTCGTGGTCGTCTCCGTCTGTGTATCATCCGTATGTTGTCATTGTCGTCGCCGTCGGGAGGGATCAAAGGGAAAGGGGAAAGTTCCCCAACGACGACCCCGACTTGCCATTTGTTTAAAGGGAAAAAAACCCCTAAACCGGGGCCCAAAACCCCGAGAGAAGGTTTCGAGTTGGAATGCTCCCAATTTTGGAACATTTATCGTTTACTTTGGGTGACTGTGTCTATTTTTTAAAGAGCGCAAATTTGCGCCCCGGGAAAACTTTAACATGAACGTATGCATGTTTATTAAGTGAGGGCCCATGTATTTAAAAAAATTAACAACTCCATACTGTTAGTTTCCCCTTTGCTCCCCCAGTTTAGTTTAAGACGGTGATTCGCAAAAACCTTGACAATCTTTTTTGCCCGTTGCTAAGATCCCTATCTTGGATTGTTTTGTGCTAATTTTGACAACACACTTTTCCCTTTTCCCTGGGAATTGGGCTGGAGTGATTTCGGGGGGGGGGGGGTACTTAAGGCTCCTAACCTGCGCGTGATTTGGAAAGAAATGTTGAGTTTGCAATGGAAAGATTTTTTTTTTTTTTTCAGAGCTTATTACGTCTTGAACTTTTAAAATATAAATATGTGGGGTCCAATTTCGGAAGAGCGCATCCATATTTTTACACATTTCCCTTTTATTTTTATCACTAAAATCTCAGGAGGGACAAGCTCCGCGAAAAATTCCACCAATAATTTTGGAGAATTTATTTTAGGCCCGTGGGGATTATGTGAGACCCAACGTTTGCCTCATGCGTTTAGAAGTAACAAGCGTGGGGTGTCCAATGATTGTTTGATGTGATAAGGACATCTGTGACTACTGATTATTAACAGGGAATTAATTATTTTTGGCCGAAAGACCTAGCCATAACTTGTGTCACCCCACGTCCATCCGCTGGATTACTGACTTTTACGAGTATTTTTACATAACACCGGGTAGGGGTGGGCATATTCAACAAGGGGACTCGGTTCTATTGCGTAGAACATTTTAAGTTTGGAGATCCTTAGGTCCTTTTGTCTCCGCCATTTTAGTTTTTCGCGCTGGCCTAGTTAGCGTATTAGTATAAGTAGTGTTAGGGCGCTTAAACAGCTAAGATTATTCGTCTCCAAGACAAAACAATTTCTATAAGTGTGAATTAACACCATCCATGTATACTTCTTTCCAAGGGGTGGGACGTAAGGGCTGACGCGGGGGGACAAGGGTGGACAGGCCTGTGCTGTTCAGAACCAGCCACAAGCGTATGGGGAGGGTAGGGGTTTTCCCACGTCGTGGTCGTCTCCGTCTGTGTCATCATCCGTCCGTGTTGTCATTGTCGTCGCCGTCGGGGATGTTGTCAAAAGGAGGGGGAAAGTTCCCCGACGACGACCCTGAGCTCGCCATTAGTTTAAAGTGTTTTAACACTTCATTTCCACTACTTTCTATCACGACTCAAGAGCCGATTGCCGGTCTGCAATCCCACATCACTCCATTGTCAACTAAACAGGTGCCCAAGCTTAACTCTACCCAGGCTTCAGCAGCAACTCGAGAAGCAAACCACCGTTTCTCCTTCGGTCGAGCCAAGCCTACGGGTACCATTGCTAAAACTGGGTCTACATCGAGTATTGGGTCGGCAGCTGCAAGCAACATTGGCAAACGCACTGCTCCGAAACGGACTTCTGTTCCTACAAGAAAGTATACCCCAACTGTTGGCCAATCCTTTTAGGTCAGGACGTGCAAAGATGCAATGGAGATAAATCCAACGACTGATGAGGCGAATAGTGATTTCAAAATTCTAAATCTAAATGTCTTATCATTGTCGCGAAATAAACGCAAGAAAAGTATAAATAATTGACTTAGACCTAGGGGTAGATGTCTTCTGCTTCACCGAGCACTGGCGAACAGCCTCAGAAGTAATGTATAAAACTATTGATCTTTTTTTTTATTATTATTTATTTTCAATATGTCTGGATTACAATACGTACCTATTGCGGGTGGCAAGAGTAGAGCAAAGCCCCATTAGTGGCATGATTTTAACCCAATTTCCTATAACCGACCCGGACAAATTAGGAGAAAGCTGATTTTTTCAGGATCATTCAAGAATATTTTTTATGAAACATACTTGGGGTCGCCAAAATCCGCTTTGTGCGTTAGCGGCCCTCTTGGAAAATGGCGGCGATTACAGTTTTCACTAAAACTCAATTTGTGAATGCTGTATACAACTTACAATTAAATGAAAACACGTTTTATTTTAAAACTAACTGTATGGACAATTGATATACTTAGCAATTTAAAAGTTATATATTATACTGAAGCCATATAGGTATGAAAACCCCATCGAAATTATAAATATTTTCAAAATTAATTGTATTTTACTGTTTTTTTTAGCTAAAAATGTTACATTTTTCATATTTATCTTCTATAAAACATGACGTACATATTGTGCTGAGTGCACCCGCAAAATTGTATTTACGTACGTTAAAAAGTGACTTACATACGAATTATTGTGCACGTGCGTGACGCGGGGGGCTGCCGCCTCTGACGATGCATTTTGGAGCCGGCGCGCAGCATGGCTTACTACTGTAGTGACTCATGTGATTCATGTACGTAACAACCACTATTTCGTATTTCCAGCTAGGCCCTTTGTTACATAACAACAACAAAACTATACGTCGTGTCTTGTGAAGTGTATCTGATGATGATTTTACATACTTATTAATTTACGTCTAATATTATCAAGTCTGAATGTTGCCACTTTTTTGCTGTTGGTATGCACTCGCATTGTGTTTTACATTCAATGTTGTCTCAGTGATGGGCTCAAATTTTTGAAAGCACTATATGTAACAATTACTATTAAATTTCGTTTTTTAAACACTGCAAAATTCATCTTTTTGTACACCCCGTGATATCTCTCAACGACTTCGACCAAGTCGTGGCAAATACGATTTTAAATTTAACTATCTTTTCTGTGGCTAGACTGCTATGTGGGCAAAAAAAAACTTTCGAAGATCCCCGGGAAACCCTCATACACATTGTGTCAACAAAACTAATAAATACCCCTTTAGGCTGGGTGGGCCGAATGCGTAATGAGGGGGGGAGGTTTTATATTTTAAGAAGGAGGGAATAGTGTTATTGATTTGTAGCTGAAAGAAAAAATTGCTATCATCCCCAATGATATTTAAAAATGTTCTAAATTTTGAAAACAAAAAAATTTTTCCCTCGCAGGTGTGCGACCCGGGACAGCGGGGTTTTTCATCGTTTGCAATTTAACCCCTATAATCTTATATTAAATTTTCCTTTGTAAAGAATTATGAAGTAAATTGGGAATTTTGGGGAACGCAAAAATTTGTCCCTTTGTCAAACATTTTTAAAAGGGGAAACAAATTGCGCTTTTTAAAGCCCCAATTTCCAGTGACAAAATTGCCAGGAAATAGAAATCATTATAGCCCTTCATGAACATGCAAAAATTTTTCATAACAATTGGAAACTAGTAAAATAACTAGTACTGACGAACGTTTACGGATTGTGGGAGCTGCCACGCCATTGTATATAAAGGTTTTTAAAAAAACAAATATATGTTAATTTGAAAAGAGATTTGAGACTTGAAAATTTCACTCCCAGGGGTATTGAACCCCCTTCTTTTATTTCTCTTATGGACGGTATAATTAAGGAGGGGCTGGGGTGGGGGGGGGGGGGGAAATTCTCCAATACTATTTTTTAAAAGGGGTATTTCGCCTATGGGGGCATGCAATCTGAAACGAGACCCGTTTTTTTTTTATTTCCATTTAGGTTGGACTTGCTGTCTATTTACGTAAAAAGTTAGGTTCGAAACACCTTATTGATATGGTATCTAACATAAAAATTATGTGCCTCATATAATAAAAAAAGTTGGCAACCCGAATTCTCTGCTCTTAAAAGGGTGCACTAAATGTAGACTCAGACGCATTTGTGAAAACTTTGGTGAAAAACTGACATTAATATTCGCACGTTAAATTTGGTCATGGAACATTTCGTTGTAGGGAAAACCCTTCAAGTGATTAACCCCGGGGGGAGAAATGTAAACATGGACTATTTACATTCCTCGTATCTTTGATCCCCCTTTCCTGCCCCAGCCCAAAGAAGAGAGGGAAAGTGTTTTAAAAGGGTGTACCATAGGAAAAAAACTTTTGGGGGGGGGGGGAAAACCCCCAAACCCTTTGGTTTTTACGGCGAAGATATAGTGGCTGCCTCGGGAAAATGAATGTTGTGTAAGTAGTTAAAACTATTTGGATAATTTATCTGTTGATGCCCGTACCCCGTATTAGGAGCGGTGGCTAAATTAGGGCGGGGAGTGGACTCGATGAACTTTTGGTAGAATTTTTCCCAAAGTGGTATTTTTATTTTAAAAGGGTGGTTTTGTGTTGTGAAAGGCGCACTTGTTGTGTTTGTTTTTGTGTGTTTATGCCAATGAAAACATGGTCGTACACATCACGTCCCTTTCCCGAGCACTTTTTCTCACACGGCGCCCCATGGTAACTGTGTTTTCTAAACAGTAGGACGTAGGAGGGGCCCTCGGTCCCCACTCTCCAAAATAGATTCCTCTTAATCAAGTGTAACCAGAGGATTAAGAAGTATATGGATGGTAATAAATCTATATGGAGTTAAAACCCCAAATTTTTGGACCCAATTTTGACTTGGTTGGCATGGGGCCCGGGGAAACGAGCTATTGCCTACTTTGGGGATGGACGGGGGACACTCGTTAAAAAAAACCCCGGCTAATTCCAACTTTTTAAAAACTCCCCCAAATGCCTCCTTTTGGCTTGTGGCGGGGTTTCGGGCCCCAGCAAAACCTGCCCCCCCGCGTATCCCCACGTCCCCCCTTACGTTCCGCCCCTTTGGGAAAATAACATTTAAAAAAACCTAACAATAAATACATTAACAAAGTCGGCGCAATATGACCAAAAGGGTTTTTGACGCGCCCTTAAAACCTTTAAAAAAAATTCAAAAAATCCTGCAGGGACATCATCTATTTTTCCCTTGTTCTCGTGTCGTGTAAAATTGACTGTAGTGGAAAATTTTGGGATTTCGCCGTGGGGGACAGAAATTTGTTCAAAATTTGTCAAAAATTTGCAGATAAATTTAACAGTGCAAAGTGGAGAACCTTTGTGACGAAGAATTTAAACCCCCGACAAAGGGTTTAATAAAAAGTTACGAAGATTTCAGTTGAATTTAATCATTGTAAAAAATAATTTTGTTTTGAAAACTTATAAATTTTTCAGTCGGAAAATCTCTCAGCAAAATTTGTGCACTTTAATGTGTTTTTTGTGTTATCTTTTGCTTAATATGCACTCATATATATTATTTTTAGTTATTCTGTACAGCTTGTACGCCCACGTTATTATAGAAAGAGGGAATTTTAAAAATATGTTTCTATTTTACCCGAAAAAACATCATCATACAGTTTTTTTTCATATTAATTTTTAATTGATGGGATTCATACCTTTTCAATAGGTATAAGTATAAAAAAATAATATTCTTTGTTGCAATCAAAATAAAAAAAATGCTAAAAACCAACTAATTTTCTAAAATGTCCATAACGTTCCCTTTTAAAATTTGATTTGTTTTCCTTTAATTGTGATTCACCCCATACAGCCCTAGAAAGCCATGCTGCGCGCGGGCCCAAAAAACGCCCGGGGCCCCGGCACCCGGGCCCCCCGGTCACGCAGGGGACACAAAAATTTTCTTTATGTTTCCCCACTTTTAAGACAAAAGCCCCAATTTTGCAGGTGAAATCAGAAAAATTTGTACGTCATGTTTTATTGGAAGAAAAATATAAAAAATTAACTATTTTAGCCCCCAAAACATAAAAATAAAAATTTAAATTTTGAAAATTATTAAAATTTTCGATCGGTTTCTTTACCTATTATGGCTTCATTAAATATTAACTTTAAAATTTCTAATTATATAAATTGTCCATACATTAGCTTTAAATAAACGTTTTTTCCATTAATTTTGAAAGTTGTATAAAGTTCCAAATTGATTTTTTAGTGAAAAACTGTAATCGCCCCCTTTTTTCCAAGATGGCCGCTAACGCACAAGGCGGACTTTGGCGGACCCGAAGTATGTTTCTTTAAACAACTTTCTTAAATGATCCTAAAAAAATCAGTTTTTCTCCTAATTTTGCCCGGGTTCAAATCTAAAATCATGCCATACTAACACAATGTGCCTTACCCCCGGGTTTAAATCTAAAGGAAAATTTTAACAGCAACTTTATACACAAAAACAATATATACAAGAAATATACTACAGTTAACCTACTAGGTCTATAACAGATGGGTACCTATAAAAAAATTACACTTATTATATAATTTTTAATGGGTGATGGTTTTTCTGAGAATGAGGGGAGGCAATTAATAACATTTTTGAGTTTGAAAATGGGTGCATCTTTGTTTCATTGGGTTTATTTTCCCAGTGACTGTATTTTGTGTGGTGGGGAGTGGGGCGGGTGGTTTGCGAGGGGTTTTCCCCAGCCTCTTTTTCTGTGGGGAAGGGGTGGGGTGGGCAAGTACTATGGGGGTAGCGGGCATATTTTTTAAAATTTTTGGATATCTTTTTTCGAGAAAAATGACTTGTGAAAACTTAAGCTTGGGAACACATTTTTTTTAATTCTCAGCCATTAAAATTTCCCCCGATAAAAAATTTTGTTATTATTTTTTCTTAAAAAACCCCCCGTTTTTTTAAAGGAGAAATTCTAGTTTAAATTTTTTAGTCAGAGGGGTTTGCTGGACTTTGGTTTAAAAGGGGAAGCTTTTGGGATCACTCTATGGGGGAAATTTTAATATAAAACATTTTGGGGCATTGTAAAGACAAGCTGAAAACTGGAAACTCTTTTCAACAGTTACGGAATAATTTATAAAAATTAAATCGAACCCCCCTTTCTAAATGGATTAAATTTTAAAAAATCAGGCTTCCCCTTGACAATAGGGGGCACTAACGTAAACCTGGCTCATTAAACACTAAGGTTTTCGAGTCTGGGCCTTTCAGATCATTAGCAAAAAACTATAACAATAAAAAAACAACATCTTAAAAAATTTCCCAAAAACAAATCAGACGTACTATGACAAAAAAAGGGTTTTTTTAAAAAAAAACGAATCATGAACCTTTGATGGGGGTTTAACGCCCTTGCAAAATGATTTACTCAATCATTTTTTTTGAAATTTTTCGGACAGCTTTTGTGTGCTCAATTGAAGGGTTTTCTTCCCGGGCCAGCCCCCAAGGGGGGTACCCCAAATTTGCTTCATGGAAAGTAGTCGTGGTCATTTTTATCAAACAAATAAAAATAAACCACCCAAAGGGTTTTGAATCCTTAAAATGGATTCCCAGTAGTATAAAGGATTCGGGTAACCTGGTTTTCCCTAGGGCATCCCCAGTAGGGTATTTGGTATGCATTAAAATTTCCCTATTATATTTTATATACGGGGCACAGCCCCTATTTGGGCCTTGTCTTTTCCCTTTTGTCCCTTTAAGTAAGCCTTTTAAAACTAAACCCCACTCTACTATGGAATATGTCATCTAACTTTTTAAATCTTTCTACGTAAACTACAATAATTATTTGGGGCTTATTACCTCATAGATCGTATTTTTTTCCCCTAAGGATATTCCAAAAAAAAATAATGTGAGCCGCATATCCTAATAAAGGGTTACTAAAATTTGCGTATTTAATTTTCGTAAAGTAATTGCAGTTGTTTTACTATTTTTATTACCCTAGTCCTAATTTGGGAAATTCTGAAAAATTTTGGGGGGGGGAAAATTAATTCCCGATAGTGTCACCCAAATAAAGTGCAGTACTCAGATTACCTTTAAGGGTTATTTAAATTTAAAAAATTCATTAACTATTTTTTGTTCCATTGGTTTTCCCCTGCGAGGAAAAATTAAATTTTAAAATTCTTTGAATATTATTATTTAAATTTAAAACAAATAAGTACTAGGTGACGCTGTGTTAAAGGCGCTCAAAAGGGGCGGGGGCGGCGAAAGGGCCCCCATCGATGTTTTCATGATGAGATAAAAACACATAACTCCAAAAAATGTGTTTGATTTAAAATAATCATCTTTAGTAATTTTTAAACCCGTTTTTTAAATTGATGTTAAATCTATTCAAAAAGCAACAACAAAAAAAAGCACCAAAAACCAGCCAACTTTTTGTGTCCAAACCCCTAATCTCCACTGAACAGAAAGGGAAAATCCCACCAAACATAAAAAAAAAACAACCTGTGGGACAGATACAGAGAACAACACCCAGATCACAAAAGCTTTTTTGGGGTAGCAAAAAAACCTTTCGTCTGGGGCAGAACAGACATTCTCTTAAAAATAACAGGGGCTCTAAATGAACACATTTAGAAGAAACAGAAAACCAACCCATGGCTGTGGAAGTCGATTAAGAGCGGAACTAAACGGAAAAAGCACAGAACATAAACCGTTTTCGAGGCACTAATCTCACATTGAACAGAACCTAGCCTGTTTTTGAAAATTAACAGAAAAAGGAGAAAATAAAAATTCCAGTCGGACAGAAACGACAACCCCCCCGTAATGAAAAACATTAAAACAGAATTAAAGAATGGGGAAAAAGAGGACACAGCAAAAAATTGAAAAAGCAACACATACAGCAAACCAAAAAAAGCTAATCTGTGTAATGTGGGGGCCCCAAAGTGACCAGAGGGAAAAAAAGCGCGGACAAAAAAAACCCTCCCCCCTAGGACAAGAACAACAGACCGACTGCGAGGCGAGGCTCTCTGCTGTGCTGACTGTGTGAGCGTGCAGATAGAAGCCAAAAGGTGCGGGGCGGCGAGGTTATAATCAAACCCTTTTTTTTTGAGACGCAAATTCTTTTAAACTCTTTCAAAAACGCAAGGTAAATTTGGCCCCCCTGAGCATTGGGTGTAATTTTTTGGGTCGAGGGACATATCCAAAAAGTAAGGTTAAAAAAAAGTCAAACAAGATGGATTTTGCCCCAGATAAACACCAAAAAAATGGTATATTTTGATTGAAGTAGCACCCAAAAATAAGTTAATAAAAAGAAGATTAAGCCAACAATATTAAAAAAATTATTTTTTTCCTTTGCAAAAAAGCCGATTTAAAAATATCCCCCCAAAAAAAACTTAACAAAAAATTATGAATATGGAAAAAAAATTTTTTTAACTTTGATTAAATGCCAAAATAGAGTTTATTTAATTTTAAACAATTTTGTTCTAAAGGGTTTGATAAATGGATTTCATAGGGGTTTTTTTTTTTTCTTTTTGGCATGCGTAGTATAAGCACTTTATTATATTGATATGGAAAAAAAATATCAAATTTAAAAGAAAAATTTGGGTTTGTAAATTATTTTCCCTATCCACTTGGGTTTGTAAATGAAAAAAGTATATGACACAAATAAACACTAAGATAGGTACCCTTTGGGGGAAAAAAGTTAGTTACTAGGGTTTAAGGACACAACACTAAAGGGTTTTCAGTGCCCGTATGTCTCTTTTATAATCATGTTATTTTAAAAAACCTATTGTTTCAGCTGTGTTTTATTTTTAGGGATTTTAAAAACCCTTTTGGTTTTTGTTCTCTGGTTCTCAGGGTAAAAATTTTTTTTTTTAAAAAAAATTTTTTTTGTTTAAAAAAACATTCCTCTCGTCCATTGTTTTGAAGGGCATTCTACTAAAAGGGGTTTAAAATCCCCACCACAATGCTCACAGGGGGTATCCCCCGAAATGAGATGTGTGGGGTCCAAAGCGTAGACGGGTCCCGAACAACCTCCCTTCCCCGTCGAGAAAGCGCCTTGAAGATCCAAGGTGTTACATCGCCTTTTTTTTCGCTAAGTTAATTTTTGCATTTAATGCCTTCTTTTCACCACTTTTCTTTAAGTTTTAAGTTTAAATAATGCCTTTTAAAAACAGGGGTTAACTAAATTTGGGAATTTAATTTGTTCTTTTTTACAAACTTCTTTTGGGACTTTAGTCGGGGAGTCATTTCCTAAAATAACCCAAAGGGGGTGGGACCCAACAAAAAAATTTTTGATTTTTTGTTTTTCACCAAGTTTTGGGAACAGTGTTGGGGGAGGTGGGGACAAAATGACATTGCTAAAAAACTGTTTAAGCTTAAATATTTAACCATATCATTTTTTTTAGCAACAAAAGCCAAAAATAAACTAAAACATCTTTTTCAAAAAATCGAAATTTTGGGTATGACACAAATAAATACTAGGGTGACGCTGTTTTAGATGGCAGTCAAAAAGTGCGGGTCGGCGAGGTCAACGATGTTTCATGATGACTAACACATGAACTCCAAGATGTGTTTGATTTAGATAATCCTCTTTAGTAATTTAAACCATTTTATAAAAAAGATGTTTTAAAATCTTTTTTAACAACAAACAACAAAAATAGCACAGAAACCAGCACAACTTTTGTGTTCAAGCCCCTAATCTCGCACGAACAGAAACAAATCCGAAACCCAAAAATAAAAAAAAAACCCAATTTTGGGACAGAATAGACGGAGAAAAACACTGAGATCACAAACCCTTTTCGAAATAGCAAAGTCTCGACGAACAACATCCTCTTAAAGAAAAACTAAATGAAACCTTTAACATGAAACAGAAAACCAACCAAAAAAAGTGCTATGGAGTCCCAACAAGAGCCCGGGGCTAAGAGCGGAAAAAAGCACAGGGAAAAAAAACCTTGTCAAGGGGACAATCTCCATTGAAAAGACCTAAAAAACTGTCTTTAAAATAAACTCCTTGGCTGCCGGGGGAACGACAGGGGCACAAACTGAATGAAAGAAGGGAGGGGCAGAAAAAAAGAGAAAAACTAAAAAATTCCAGTCGGACCGAAAAAGGGGCAACCCCCTTAACTAACAAACATTAAAAAGAAGATGAATGAGAACGAGGAAAATGGGAAAAAATTTTAACAGAACAGAACTAACTCTGTTTAAATTTGGAAGGGCCCCAAATTGGGCCAGAGAAAAGAACGCGGGCCAAAAAAACCCTCCCCCTAGGACAAGAACACAGGCTGCTGCGAGGCGAGGGGGATCTGCTGTGGGTGGGGAACGTGCAGATAGTAGCCAAAAAGGGGCGGGGGGGCGAGGTCTACGACTGTACGCCCAAGGGTGCATTTACGTTTTTCAAAAAATGTTGAAAGACAAGGGGGCATTGGCCCTTTTTGATGTGTAATTAAATGGGAAAAGGGTAATAATGAAGATATGATGAAAAATATGTAGTGAGGCTCATCGTGACCTTATTTGGGCGCAAAATCACATTTTCAGGTATTTTTCTTTACTAAGGGGGGGCCCAACTGTAACCCGGGGGCATTTTACTTCAAAAGCAATACTTGCAATGACACGTGGGGGCCCGGGAATTTTCACCACTTGGCATTGCCTTTCTGCATTCTGTTAAAGAAATTTTTCCCTAAGTCAGTCATTTTTTTTCGAGACGCAAATTTTTTTCAAAAAGGCATAGAAAACAATGCCACATGAGCTCTTAGAGGTGTAATTTATTTGGACGAGGGTATTTTTAGTGTAGCGGGTTTGATTTTCACACGGTACAATATTTTCAAAACCTTAAGCAATTTTTTCCTAAGCATTGGTTTGACTGTTTTTTTTGGGTGAATCATTTATATAAATAATATATTTATATATAATATACAAAAAGTATTCCAATATTACGGGAATAATCTAAGAATTTTAATCATAAGTATTCATTGTAGACAATGAAAAGTACTTGACTTCTTCCTATCCGCACATCGTAGCCATGTTAAAATTTCATTCGTTGCCCACCAGTCGACCAAAATTAGTAGAAACTGCGGCGCAAAAGCCTTCTTGAAACTCTCGTATATAGACTGGATTTTAGCTCTGATTAAAGTTTGGGAGAGTACGATTCCAGAGCTGCAAGCCCCTGTAGTTATGTTTGTGTTTGCCTGCACAATGAAGTTATAGGCTCGATCTTGTTACAAGGAAACAACATGTGCAAACCTTGTGGGTTGTTTCAGATCTAAGATGCCGCCCCTCCGACAGCCTCGAAGCCTAAAAGACTTGGCAACGCTCTAAGTCGCTACGATGGTGTTCGATTCGTGAGTCGACATCGAGGTGTCGGCGCCGAATCAAGCAGATCCATGGACTTTGAATGACAAAAGGCGAGAAATTCAACAGTTCCTGCGGGGCAATATTCCGCAGCATTGTTATTTTGACGTAATTGAAGTTCTGAGGCAGTATTCGTGCTCATGACTCAAAAGACAAGAGCCGCATATGCCCAAGTGTTTCAAGATCTTCAAGAAACCAACCCAACTATTAATATCAAGTCAGTAATGTGCAACTTTGAAACCGGCTTACGACCTCTCGGCTCTCGACCAAGAATTTCCAGCAGCCAGGATACTGGGGTGTTGGTTCCATTGTTGTAAGGTATGTAACGCGTACATAAATACGTTCCCATATGCTCCATATCTATATCCGACCGGCCACAGCATCTCGGCTTATATTTATTTAATAACATTTTGTAAGTACGCCTGAGTGAGATAGATGTAAATATTATTAAAGAGCTATGATTAAATTGGTAAAATTCTATATCTACAATAATAATATTTCGACAGTCTTCAAAGTCAAAAAATTATTTCATTCAATTATCAGGGTGACAAATGAACTTCTAGAAGTAATTTCTAAAAGTAATTAATGAAATTTTCTGGGGACCTTTGAAATCTTTGAACTTAGAACTGCCACCTTTTTGAGCGCAATCGAAAAATTGTTTCTAATGAAACATCGCAATTTTACGTATTTTTTTTCGTTTTTCTTGTTTTTTCTGTTTGTATTTTTGTCTGTTTGTTAACACGATTCCGGCGAAACCGATACTCCAATTGCGATGAAATTTTATGGAGACCTTCGAAATCTTTAAACTTAGATCTGGCACGTTTTTGGGTACATTCGAAGAAGTATTTCTCATAAATATCGTACTTTTACGATTTTTTTTTACGATTTTTAGTGCGATATTTTCGTGACATTTGGGCCGATTCTGACCAAACGGGTGGGGCTACAACGTTCATATTTCACATGGACATTAAGGTAATGGTGATGTATTGCTTTTTGAAAGAAAATGTCGTAAACGTTAGCCAGAATCCATAGAAATAAAGGTTTTAATAAAGGTTTTTGAGGTTTATAATAACAATTAACAAGTAACAATAGAAACTTGACAACAATCACCTACAATGCATTCAAAAAGCACTTGCAAAGGAAAAGTGGTCCTACAAAAACTAAAAACTTACAAAAACGCTCATCCATCAACGCGGCGGGACTAAAGCGTTTTCCTAGTAATATGAATTTATTTGCGTATTTAATTATATTATTTTTGTTCATTGGAATCTTACCACGGACTTTTTTAGCCCACTCGAATCATAACAGGTTAGCAACATTACTGGGACCCTAATTTATTCTGGAATTAGGCTCAGATTACCAGTGATTTTTCGTTTGTCAGGTATGCATTAAATTAGTCGTAATTTGAATTATTATTAATTTAGAGATTAATGTCGTCCCTTACTCAGCGGGTTTCCAAGAGTTGTGGAAGAATCATAACATTTTCACGTATTTTGGTGTTTTCAACTTTTTGACTGAATCAAAATATGAAAATAGATGTGTATTTTTTTGCTTTTATCTCCAAATAACCCGCATCCTCCTTAGCAAAAATATGAATATATGCAATAATAAATTGTTAATACATTTCTGATAATAGTGGGTATTGAGTGGGACGGGGGGGGGGGCAATGATCAGTCCTGGGGAGGGGGGCACTGCCCTCCCCAGTGTATGCCTGAATTCAACACTGCTCGGCCTATTGTGTAAAATTATGTTATATTGTACGTTCGTTAAATAAGAAATGTATTTTTTAGCTAAAATCTGCTGACTCTTACACATACATAATAATATACATATTTAGTACCTGAAATTACATTCACTGCATTAACATTTCGTACCCAGCAGCTTACATAACATATTTTTTCATAGATACGATTTTTTATTGTTTATTGTGTGTTAATTTGTGTTTATTATCGATAATGATTTATTATTATAGGTTATTAGATACCCCTAGGCCAGAGGCCTATTATAGTAGACATTGTAAGTTGTTGTGTCAAAGTGTTTGTGTAGCGCGAACGCAAAGTCAAACAAATATCTTTAAATCGGAAAGTACGTTACAGCTTCGAAGGCCTCATCTCGGGAAAATTGAAATATTTTCAAAAGCCATTCTTTTGAGTTGAGCCAGGGGAGAATTCCGACGCGTCAGCAACGGCGCCAGACGGGTTTACCCAAGCCAACGCAAATTCTTTTGTACACCACCGATAGACGCGGACGCGCTCACCCTCACTCACTTGCGATCAGGTCAGCGTTCAGCGAAGAACTTCCAACGTCCAGTGCTATAGTGTTCTGTGTTGTGTGTGTGCTTGAAAACCAGCGACAAGACTGCATCGACATCTACATCATCAGTATCGACAGCTACCAATCTTTCACATCAATCAAAGGTATGTACCAAAATAGATTATTCATTTCTAAAAGCATGGTTCATTATTTTCAATTTAACAATTTTTCACCGTTCAGGCTCTAGTAGGCTACTAGAGCAAACACGTGCCAGTACCGGTTACCCCTCCACCCTTCTTTTTTGCACTAGCCCCTAGTGCATTACATTATCCGTTGAAAATAGAGAGTATTTTTTGCGTTTATTTTTAATTGAATTTTACACATAATTTTTTTTAAACTTCCAATAAAATATTTTTAATTCTCCGTAGGCCTGCCTATGAGCTTTGTGAATGATATTATAATATGAAGGAGATTTGATTGGATAGGCTGGGAGAGGCTACACAATTCAATGGCATGAGAGTTCATTTTAACTGGGTCATCGTAGGCACTAGGCCAGGGTTTTGACCATAGATAGAAGCTCGCCCCTCTTGTTTAGTTTTTAGTTTATTATTGTTTCTGCAATTGAGTTTTCACTCGGTGGCAGAATTTCTCTCCCTATTATCCCTCCCTTTGCGTTTGTTAATAATTCGGAGTGGATAGTCGTACAGTCAGCCGTATTACTAGTGCAAAATTAGTCGTACAATCATCGGGCGATACCACCTAGATTGTACTATATTTTTTACTTATACAAGATTTTTGTAATGATCAAAACCTTCGCGCGACGAACGTGGTAGGCCTACCACTCATACGATCTGAAGTTTCAGTTACGATGTTGGCTAAAATGTAATACAGAAATAAAGATGTCTGCCTGTCAAGCTAGGGACCACGTTTTTGTTCTTTATGGGCTCAAAGCATTCTATACCAAATGGGCACTAACACCACGCGAGTTTGCACGATTTTGTCTGTAGACCTGGATTTTATTACTGGCTTTAGCCCTGCCTATTAGAGTTATTCACTTGCATGTTGCAAATAGACCTATTTTTATGGTTGACATGTGCGCCAACTTTTTAACAAGGGGAAAAGTAGGTTAGGGGAGTACGACTGGGACAAAGCGCGTATGTGTTAATAAAAATAATAATAATAATAATAATAATAATATTTGGATGAGCGAAGCGAAGATGTTCAATTTCACTGACCCCCAAAAAATTTAGCTCGGGTGTTTTTTTTTTTTTTGTTTTGTTGTTTTTTTCCGTCTGTTTGTCCGCTCGATTCCGGGCAAACGGCTTATGCGATCTTGATGAAAATTGTAGGGGACCTTCGTTTTCTCTGAACTTAGAGGTGTATTGTTTTTGGGTAGAATCGAAGAAGTATTTCTCATGAATATCGTACTTTTACGATTTTTTTCGATTTTTAGTGCGATATTTTCGAGACATTTTGGCCGATTCTGACCAAACGGATAGGGCTACAACGTTCACATGTCACATGACATTAAGGTTATGGTGATGTAGTACATTTAGAAAGAAAAAGTTGAAATAGTTAGTCAAAATCCATAGAAATAAAGGTTATAATATAAGTTTTTCAATTTTTAGTGCGATATTTTCGTCACACTTGGGCCGATTCTGACCAAACGGGTGGGGCTACAACGTTCAGATTTCACATGGACATTAAGGTTATGGTGATGTAGTACCTTTTTAAAGAAAAAGTTGAAAAAGTAAGCCAGAATCCACAGAAATAAAGGTTTAATATGAGTTTTGTGAGCCCAATTAACAATTTTGTAACAATAGAAACTTGACAACAATCACCTACAATGCATTCAAAAAGCACTTGCAAAGGAAAAGTACAAACAAACATAAAACACGCAAACAAAAAACTTACAAAAAACGCTCATCCATCAACGCGGCGGGACTTTAGCGTTTTCCTAGTGTAAAACAATAACATATGCTAGGCCTACGCGCTTCGCGTCTCCCCCCACTCTTCCTGACCTAGGCCCTAAGCCTACTTTTCCCCTAACATCGCCTTAAAAAGTTGGCACATGCCAACCATAAAAGTATCCTAGAACTCCCCACGATAATTGTTGTGTGTGTGTCTCAATGACCTAGGGCTAGGGGCCTAGGCTAGCCAAGAGGTTAGGCCTATATTTTGTCTAGGCCTAGCTAGGGTCAATAGGCTACGCCAGTAGCGGAATAGGCGCCAGTAGCGGAATGGTACGAATCAAATCAGTTCTAATAATTTGGCTTTTGCTTGTATTTACTATTGAATTACATCGTTTTGTTCGTCAGTCCTTCCTTGACAGATCTCTTATCTCCAATAATCGCAACCACGTAAATTGCGAGTTATATCGAGTCGGAATAGTGAAGCCAGCACCCGCAACTGAATTTATATGTAAACTGACTAATTCTGTGATTTGTAGTGTCTGCAGGGAATAGTCTGGAACGCCTTAAAAATGTAATTGAGCAAGCATTATAGGAGAAAGGGCATTTACACGCTAAATGCCATAATATGGCATTTAGCGTGTAAATGCCCATATTAATGAGCATATTATGCTCGGGTGTGTGGAGAACTGCGTTTCCAACAATGGCGGTACAATCAGCCACAATCCCAATCATGGCATTTAGCATGTAAATACACCTTTCTCCCATAATGCTTTGCAACGGATCGCGCATGCCGCAGTTAATTCTGAAAATGGTCTATTAATGCCAAAGGCGATTTGAAATTTCAACTAAGGAGGCCTAGGCCCTAGGGCCTGCGCATTGTTGCCATGTTGGCCTAGGTAGGCCTAGACTTGTCCTCCAAGTGTAGGCCTATTTATTTAGGCCTAGGGCCTACATCACAAATATATAACTAGGTAGGACTAGGCCTACCACAGTTTATTGTAGGGCCTACCTAGAGGGTAGGCCTATGTAGGTAGCCTAGGGCCTACCCTCCTTCCTCGCGGAAGAAGAAGTGTTGTTTTCCGACGAGGAGATGGACCTGGACGGGGGTGGGGTTCCGCACTTCCTCGCAGAAGAGGAGGTGGTGTTTTCCGACGAGGAGATGGACCTCGACGGGGGCGAGGTTCCGCACTTCCTCGCGGAGGAGGAGGTGTGGATGATCGACGAGGAGGAGCCCACAGACTCCTGTCCTCCTCCTGGCTCTGGTCCCACGGAGCCTGGAACCTCCGGTGGAATGGTGGAGACCAACCCTAACCTCCTTCAAGCTAGGCCACCTGCACGTGAACGCCCTAAGAGCCCATTAGTGCTGGCGAATGAGGCCAGAAGGAAACAAATAATAGCTGAAAGAGAGGCGTTACGTCAAGCCCAAAATCTTGAAAAATTCCGTTTACGACAAAGAGAAGAGGAGAGCGAAAAAAAGGGAGGCGGACCAAATGGCCCAAAAAAACGCAATCAATTGGAAAAGGAACGCCTGTTGGTCAAACGTCTTAGAGAGGTCAAGACAACTCAGGAGCGTACGGATGCCCAACGGGCTGCAAATCTTTCGAGAGCAGCCTGGGAGCGTGATATCCTGCAAGCTCGACACAGAAGAACTGAGAATTTGCTGGAGAAGTCAATGGCAGCCGGGAGCATGAGTCGTGGCCCAAGAGCAACAGCAACGGCAACGGCTCACAAGCCTCCCTCGTCTGAAGAAGAGGAACCCGAGGGCGGAGAACCTACATCAACACGTCAATTGTAAACGGTGTTCTTAGTCATGCAAAACGTTTAAAAGAAAATGTAACGCTTATATTTCTTGATATCACAAAGGCCTGACAATATTGGACACAGTCATTTAGAATCGACTATCCAATCTTCTCTAATACCTGAGAAGTTGAAAGCTCTGCTAATTGAATTTCAAAAAGGCAATTCCACACAAATAGAGGCCAATAATGAAAAGTCTAAGAGTATCATATTAAATCGAGGAGTAATGCAAGGTGCTCCGTTGTCTCCTACCATATACAATCTTGCCACAGATCATAAGTAAATAAATAAATAAATAATTAAATAAATAGATCGATAAATAAATAAACAAAACAAAACAAAATTGATCTTTTGTCATTTATTATTTGTCCGACTGTACAAGGTAATTGAAAAAGAAAATACGTTAGTGGAGAGACCGTAATAATAGACGAAAAAATTAAATGTGTATGACACTTGTATAATAATTTGTTTTAACTATTATATATTATGTTTATTAATTTCGTCATTGTTCACTTACTTATTAATTATTTACAGAATTTATTACATCGCATAGTTGCAAAATAAATCTATAATTTCACAAGTCCACAAAGCCAGAACACGGCTTGTGTTCTGGGTTTGTCTCTCACATTCCAGGTAGGCGCCTTGGACAACAAATTTAACATTGTATGCCAGTGTTGTACTCTGCCATATACCATTATATAATAATACGAAGAAAAAAAAAATTGTAATAAATTGTGATACTATAATTATACAGACTAAATTGTCTACATTTCTCGAATTGGTTGGTCGACACTTCCGTAGGTTGAATTGATAATATTTAATACAATTTAAAAAAGTCTCATATTTATGCACTTTGGCTAATCGAGACGAAGGGAGGGTCGTAAGGGGTGACGCGGGGGGACAAGGGGAGGCCAAGCCTGTGCTGGTCAGAACCCGCCACAAGCGTATGGGAAGGGCTGGGCTTCCCCCTAGTCGTGGTCGTCTTTGTCTGTGTCATCCGTCCGATTTGTCATTGTCGTCGCCGTCGGGGAGGTAGTCAAAGGGAAGGGGAAAGTTCCTCGACGACGAGCCAGAGCTCGCCATTAGTTTAAGGGAGTAAGAATCCCATAATCACGGGCCAAACCACGAGAAGGTTGCGAGTTGGAATTAAATGTATAACTATATACAACAACAAAAACAGCACAGAAACCAGCACCACTATAGTGCGTCAAGCCTCTAATCTCGCACTGAACAGAAGCTAACACCGACCAAACATAAACTGCACAACCTGTGCGGACGAAATAGACGCAGAAGAACACTGATATCACAAACACTTTACTGAGTAGCAACAAAACCTTGCTTTCTGGATGGAACAGGCATTCTCTTAAAGATAACAGGCATATAACTGAACAAATTCAGCAGAAACAGAAGCTAACGCCATGTGATGTGGGAACAAGAGCGTAACTAAGAGCGGAAAAAAGCACAGCACAGAGACCGTGTCAAGGCTCTAATCTCACATTGACAAGACAGAACTAGCACTTTCTGAACATCAACTCTTCAGGCTGCATGGACCAAACAGACGGAGCACAACACTAAGATGACGAAGCAGGACAGAATAATGAGAGAACTAAACCTTCCAGTCTGGACAGAACAGTCAACCTCCTGATGAAAACAAAACATTAAACAGAATGATGAATGAGAACGAGGCAAACAGCAAAGACTTGAACAAGCAAACATACAGCAGCAACAGAAGCTAAAAACTCTGTGCACTGTCTGTGGAGGCACAATGAGACCCAGAGCGAAGAGCGCGGACAAAAACACGTCAGACTAGGACAAGAACAACAGACCGACTGCGAGGCGAGGCTCTCTGCTGTGTGGTGCAGGTAGTAGTCAAAAGGTGCGGGGCGGCGAGGTCATATCGAAGCTGCACTCAGGTGCATTGACTTTTTATCAAATCGTGTCCATGACAGTGTCGCATGTGCTTTTAGGTGTGTAATTAATTGGTTGCAGGTAATATGTGAAGATATGTAGTGAAGCTCATCATGACGACACTATATTGTTACAGATATCACATTTTCAGGGATTTTTCTTTTACTATGGACTAACTGTAAAATGGTGTATTTTACCTCAAAAGCAGTATCGAGAAGCAACTTTGAATCTGTAAATCTTTGAGTATGAGGAGGTTAAAGGTACTATATCAAATGTTTCACAGTTGTATAACATACTGGTAGGTCTATTTATTGAAGAATAGAACAATAATCTGTAGTTGTGAATCGTCCCTAGAAATTTATTAGCCTAAAGGCAGGCATATTAATAGTATTAGTATTAGTGGTTTTAGTTATTATATTAGTAGTTTAATTAATTAATTGATCTTAAACACTGTTTACACAGGCAATTAGGTCTGGTCTACTGCCTTTTTTTACAATTAATCCGCTTTGCAGTACCGGGGACTGGTAAATAAATTCTTTTCTTTTGTGCGTGTTTGAAAATAAAAGTTATGGTGGTTTTTTTGTATTTCTTAATCGGTATTGCTGCTACTAATGCTAGGTATAGCAGGAGCTGATTTACATATTGCTTTGACTACAGGGTCGTGTTTTTGTCTTCATCGTATTTAGTATTTACCATACTCCTTTTTGTGTCTTCTTATGAAGTGCCTGATTACTGTCGTGGTAGTGCCACTTGGCGACTTCAATATATGTTTGCAATGTTTACACACTGCAAGAACCACTCTTTTTTTTATAACATATAACAAGCGGCAACAAACAGGAGGGCCAAAGTGTAGATTAAGGAAGGGATTTCTAGTTGGTACGTGGTTTGAAGGCACGCATCTATCGTTAAAGGACCATTTTAAATTATTTTATTACTGTTGTCGACAAATTCATACATTAGAGGAGATTATGTTGGACATGCAAAGAGTGGACGGCTCGACTATAGGTTCTGAGGCTATTGTACAACACAATAACTGGTTGCGGGAGATTTGTACTAACTATGTAGTCGATCATGCACAGAAAATTGGTGGTTTAGGGAAGATTGCGATTGATGATTGGATATTGCTTAACGTCTCACATTTATGCAACTTGGCTAATCGATACTAAGGGAGGGACGTAAGGGATGACGCGGGGGGACAAGGGGTGGACAGGCTGTGCTGGATGCATTTTTGCGTTGCTGCTAAGTCAGCCTCCTCGTTGCCAGAGATACCTACATGACCAGGGACCCAGCAGAACATGATTTTGTAGCCTCTCGCATGAAGTTTCTCATGAAGAACTGAATGTCAATTACTAAATGGGGAGTAGAGAACATGACGTGGAGTGCCTGAAGTGCACTTAAACTATCTGAACATACCATGAAGCTTCCGCATCTTTGTTTCATAATATATCTCAAAGCTTCTCGTATGGCATACATTTCAGCAGTAAAAACAGAACACATGTCATGAAGTCTGAAACCAACACCACTGCCGCCACAATAGTAAGCGCAACCAACCTTCGAGCCGGTTTTAGATCCATCAGTGAAAATGAATTTAAAGGTATGGTATTCGTGACAATTAGCTTGAAAAACTAGTTTTGAAAATTACATCTGATGTTGTGGACTTATTATATCGGCAAAGGTCGAAACAAATTTTAGGTTCCGGAAGTAGCCATGGAGTGGTTTCGGCTCAAAACGAAACTCAATAGATTGGGTACATCAAAATTTAAAATTCTAAAAAGATGTCTACAACGTAATCCGACAGGAAGGGTCGCCAAAGTTTGGTATCGAAGTGACGGACAAATCTCTCATCAAAAAGAGCGTTATGAGATGGGTGGTTACGCATTGCCCGGATCTTCAATACGTATCTGCCCAACAAGTAGTTCCGTCTTTCTGCGAGGGAGGTAATTCCTGCCTCAGCATACAGGCTGAGGACGGGGCTCGTCCGAAATGCACCCAGCGCCAGCCGGAGACCACTGTGGAGGACAGTATCGAGAAGTTTCAAGATGGAATCACGGGCCGACGAGTAGACCCAACAGGCATAGTCCATTACGGACCTAACCAGTGAGCCATATATATGCAAAAGACATGTCCTGTCCGCACCCCATGAAGTGTTTAAGGATGTTTAATTTCAACATACATCGTTTGCGCAATTCTGTGACGTGGTATCTCCAATTTAGTTTAGTATCAAACTCCAAGCCAAGAACGCAAACGTGTGGTTTAAATTCAAGTTGCACACCGTTAAGGGTAAGACGTGGATCTACGTGCATATTCCGACTGCGACAAAAGTGAATGCATTGTGTTTTATATCGGCAGAAAATTTTGTGCCGCGTGCTCGGGCCAATCACCGATGTTGTTCAATGCAATCTGTAGATGTCGTTCGTGTTGTCACTTATACTTAATACTAATACTAATACTAAATTGACAGGTACAATACAGATTAACCTTTGTTGTGCACACTTCATTAAAATGATAATAGTCGACATGGCTAATATGGCAGGTAAGCGAAAACGTTAAAAAAGGGTTATTGTAGAAGTTCTTGCAGCCATGTGTAACATATCTGATTATAAATTAATAACAAATCTTTCTACTAAATTTATTTTTTCTCAAGTCTTTTCATTGCATAGAAAGTACTTGTTCAGGGATGACTGTGGCATCAGACGACGTTGTTGGCAGCTTGCAGGATGACAAGCCCTGCCTAATTGATCCTATTACTGAAGAACCAACAATTTACAAAAAAACGGTTTTTTTGTGGACTTTCATCATGATAGAAATGAGCTATTAGACGCCATTGAGGTCGAAGACGGGAATAAAAGTGGACCAGAGTGGGTGTCACCAGAAACTTGTTTGGACTCGCTCCCATCAGAACAACAGGTGCTGCTCACAGAGGGGAAGTTCTGCGCTGGTTTTGTGAACCAGAACACGAGCGTGTGTCCGGGCGACTGGTGTGGGCTGGCCACTTCTACCTTTGCGGCATTGTACTATTTGTTCAGGGATGACTGTGACATCAGTTACGTTGTTGGCAGCTTGCAGGATGACAAGCCCTGCCTAATTGATCCTATTACCGAAGAACCAACAATTTACAAAAAAAAAACGGGTTGTTTGTAGACTTTCGTTTATTAGACGCCGTTGAGGTCGAAGACTGGAATAAAAGTTGACCAGAGTGGGTGGAGGATAAGTAAGATGCGTGTCCCTTGTTTCAGGTGGCTGGCTGGGGCTTTACTGAGCATGGAGTTCTGAGTGACTCACTCAAGTATGTGCAGCTGCCGTATTGTGATTGGATATTGGATATTGCTTAACATCTCATATTTATGCAACTTGGCTAATCGTGACAAAGGGAGGGATGTAAGGGGTGACGCGGAGGGACAAGGGTGGACAGGCCTGTGCTGGTCAGAACCAGCCACAAGCGTATGGGTAGGGCAGGGTTCCCCCACGTCGTGGTCGTCTCCGTCTGTGTCATCATCCGTCCGTGTTGTCATTGTCGGCCGCCGTCGGGAGGTAGTCAAAGGGAAGGGGAAAGTTCCCCGACGACGACCCAGAGCTCGCCATTAATTTCAGGGTGAAAAACTCCCCTAATCACGGGCCAAACCACGAGAAGGTTGCAAGTTGGAATTTGATGCCACCAGAAACTTGTTTGGACTCGCTCCATTAGAACAACAGGCGCTGCTCACAGAGGGGAAGTTCTGCACTGGTTTGTGAACCAGACCATGAGCGTGTGTCCGGGCAACTTGGGCTGGGCTGGCGTTCCTCCAGCAAGACATGGCCACTACTACCTTCGCGGCACTATACTACTTGTTCAGGGATGACTGTGACATCAGAGACGTTGTAGGCAGCTTGCAAGATGACAAGCCCTGCTGATTGATCTTATTACCGAAGAACCAACAATTTACAAAAAAAAAGGGTTGTTTGTGGACTTTCGTTTATTAGACGCCATTGAGGGCGAAGACTGGAATAAAAGTGGACCAGAGTGGGTGGAGGATATGTCGCAATTGTTAAAAAAAAAATCGTAAAATTGCGATTTTTATAAGAAATAATTTCTCGATTGCGCTCAAATTTGACACTAATATATAAATTCATAAAATTAAGGTTCTGCGAAAAAATCATTACAATCGGATAATCGGATAGGTGTTATAAGTCAAAGAATTGTTTAAAAAAAGAAAAAACCCGTAAAATTTCGATTTTTATGATAAATATTTTTTTCAATTGCGCTCAAATTTCACAAGAATACTTTAATTCATAAAATAAAGGTTCTGTGCAAAAATCATTAAAATCGGATAAAGTATGTAGGTGTTATAAGTCAAAGAATTTTTTTTTAAGTCGAAAAAAATCGTAAAATTCCGATTTTCAGGGGAAATAATTTTCCGATTGCGCTCAAAAACGTGGCAGTTCGAAGTTCAGAGATTTCGAAGGCCCCATAAAATTTCATCTCAATCAGAGTATCGGTTTAGCCGGAATCGTGCGGACAAACAGACAAAAATACAAAAAGAAAAAAAAAAGAAAAAAACATTCCGGATTTTTTTCTCCAGTGTAGTAGAATGGAATCTTTGCTTCGCTCATTCAATTATGTAATTTGTCAAATAATTTATACACACTTTGAATGAAACTGAAGCTAAATCGCCTCTCAAAAACTATATAGCCGTAAATATGCAGGCTAGACAGTGTGTGTAGTATGATTTTGACTCGACAAATACATAACACAAAATGGCACCTAGGGGCGCACCTGGGTATGATTAACAAATCAAAGTAATCATGCACCAACAAAAATCTTTTGCCAAAGCATTAATGTCGTCTCGCAATCTCTCCATTGATGAGAGTATGATTGCATTTAGAGGCAGACAAAGCATGAAAGTCATACTTGCATGCATAACAATCAAGCATATAAACGACCTATTTAAACATGGATATATGGAAGAGTTTGTTTACTTAATTACCACATTTTAAATGCTTATTTTCATTCTAGGAGGAGGCTTCAGTACAAGCCCTGCTTGAGGCGGCAACGAAGTTCAACCCTACTAACTAACCTGACCTCACTTAAGATGGAAACGGATGTAAAGAAATATTTATTTACTTATACATTGTTCGATTTTAATGCATTGCATTTTCTTTGTATTTTTCCAGTACAATCAACTGCAAGATAGTATCCTTGATATGGACAGGGAATCAAAAGACCTCATTAAGATAAAAGCCTCACCAGGTGCGTAATAAGTAGTATTACTACTATTTACTTTTATATTATTATATTTTTACTAATTTACTCTTTTATCCCGTTTTTCATTGAGGTAATTAATTGTAAAATTGTTTTTATGATATGTTTTCATTTATTGTTGAACTACAATGTGTGAATGATATAAACGAGGGCAAGTCGCAAATTATTATTTGTTATGAGTTTCATGTTCGTTTCTAATAGAGTAAGGGCGGTATTACAATGTCCCGATAGTGTTCCCTCTAAAGTTTATCTTCTAGATAGCTCTATTGGTGTATTATGAGTGGCCGATAGCACTAACCTCCAGATAAAATTTAGTTAGCGGGAGGATTTTTTATCTCCTGGTTTAGGTGGCAGATAGCTATTGTTGGGTGGATCATAACCACACTTTCTATCACAAAATGGAAGTGAATCTTATTGACAGTAGTGGCAAGATGGCCAGGATCTGCCCACGACTTAAATATATTCAATAATTGACAATTAAAGCAAGACTGGAAATGGGGGAATTCGGAGATTATTTTATACTAGGAGATTCCGGTTACACCGTGCAGCCATACTTGTTAACCCCGTTACGCAATCCCATGTCACCCGAAGAACACCTGTACAACGAAGCACAGATTCGTACAAGGGGTACTGTTGAAAGATCATATGGAACATAAAAGCGACGATTCCTGTATTGTCACTTGGTATCCTTTTGTCAGTAACCACTGTTCAAGAAATCATTGTAGCCTGTGCTGTTCTACACAATATTGCTATTCAAATGAATGAGCACGAGCCACCGAATAATCCTGAAGTACCCGAGACAGAAATTGACGTAGATCAAATGCATCAAGATTTGGCTCTGAAGGCCATGCAGGAATTCAACGTGCATTCATTGAATACTTTAGGACATTACTGTAAACTGTAAAGTGATGTACAGTACGTCGAAAAAGATGTAAACTTTATTTGAAATGATACTCCTACTTGTCTTTTTTTACATGTTATGTAGAGGATTGAAGCTATAACAGTAACGACCTACATCTTAACATTTTTTACCATTAATTTCATCTCTAATTGTATTTTGTCCAACATGGCTTTTTTGACCTCTGTGTCGGCCTTTATATTTTCAATCTTGGCCTGCCGTAACTCAATTTCTAATTTGTGAATTTCCTGGTTTTGTTTGATTTTTTCTGGATGTTCTTCCTCCAGCAACCTCTTCTTACTAGCGGCCAACTCTTGTTTAGCCTCGGCCAACTTTGTAAATTTCTCAGTGGTGGCAGACATCGCCATTGCTTGTTTTATTGGGACTGCTGGACGCCGTCTACTTGTCCACGCAGTATGAACACCTGGAATGCAAATTAAATTTAAAAGTTTTCCTATGCCATATATTGTAATTATTATGGTTTATGTTATGTTAGTTAATTGAATAATAAATATTATGTTAACGTTAATAAGAAAAAATTGTATGATTTTCTTACCATTCGACTCTACAGATTTTTGATTGCCTTGCAGAGCGACATGTTTTGTTCTCTTCAACATTGCAGGTGAGTAATCCTTCCAATCGGAGATGGGTGAAGAATCTTTCTGTTTGTTGCATCCTGAAAGCTGCATATCATGATGATTACTTGGTTTTAGTGTTGTCGGTGGTCTTTTCTTTTCGGGTGTAAACGATCTGCGATGTTGTTGATTCTTTGATCTTTCTGACTCCATACACATACCTACACACATACATACCTTATGTGTTAAAGTATAAATATGATTAAGAATACTATTGATTATTGTTTAGTTTTTCCTGCCATGCCTACCTCGTCTAAAATGTTAAGGGCTGCTACTTCTAAACTCATCGTCACTGATGTCTACATCCACATGTTCGTTCTCTCGTAAATATTCGAAATCAGCGAAGTTATCTTTGAGGTCAGAGTCAAAATCATTTTTTTTCATAACGATTTTAGAACATTTTGCTGAAATTAAAACAAAAACTTTGACAAAACCATCCCGTTCATAACATTTGAATTAAAGTATTGAGATCTAAAAAAAGGGCCAAGCTCATCTACCCTTCCACATTTGCGCATTCTTAATTCATAAACGTACAGTGTCCCATAACAGCATCCTCGAAAAGCTAATTCCTTTTGAGTGTGTAAGGTTTGGCTGTATTTCTACAAGTTTTTGTTATGTGTGTGATCTCATTACTTTTTCAAGTTCCATTACAAAATTATTTGTTAAAATATAATATTTTTATCAAAGTTGATTTAATTTTAATGGTATTTTTTTAATGGTATAACGGCCCAAGATGGCGGCAGGTGCGGGAGTTGTGTACGGGTCGCTCCGTATTTTTTTAGTGTTTACAGTATTAAGAGTGATTGCAACCTGCACTAAAGTTGCACCGGACATCCGTAGTGTACACATGAAGAAGCTGATTAATGGATACCCGGTGGAAAACCTCATGGTGTTGTGTAAGTGCGATATCTCTGCTTTCTCTGTGGGCTGTAATGCTTTAGTGGAGAAAAAAAGGGACCAGTTTTTTCCCCCGCTCTGCCCCCCGATGTTTGGGGGCCCGCCACGGGCCCCCCCACAGGCGCCGGGCCCTTTCACCCCCCCGCGTTTTTCCCGTCCCTCCGTAAAAAGGGTTTGTGGCCGTTTTGATCGCGGGCAGGGGATGGAAACTCCCCCCCCGGTTTCCGCTCAGCTGTGGGGTGGCGGGATAGCGGTTAAAAAATTATTGGGGCCCCCAAAACAAAACAGAAAAATCTACAACAATGGCCCCAAATCACCCCACCTTTTCGATTTCCCGGGTTTAAATCACCCACCAAGTGCGCGGTATGTGACTTTTCCGGTAGGCAAACCCAAACTTTTTTTTACACTGCGGCAATGAAATAGTCCCGGTCATCGAAATTTGTGAAAACACCCCTCCATCAAATCCCAAAGCTTAACCTTGGCAAAGACGTTTGGCCCTTTTTGGGCGTTTTAGGGTTCCCAACCTTCTCTGACTTTTGTTCAGCTTTAGACTCTAAAGACAATTTAGACATCCCGCCGTGAAAGCTCCAAAGCCACGAAAATTTTAAAAATATTTTCCTTAAAACGTGGGAAGTCAAAAAAAATCCGAAGAGCCACCCAGACATTCAGGCATTGGGTCACAGAGCAAAACTGGCCGATTATTTGTGGGGCGAGAATGGCTCGGGAATGATTTTGGTGAGGGCCAAAAATTTTTCCCAAATTTTGGGGATTACGTAATTTTAGGGGGAGACCAAAAAAACTCAAAGAGGCGGTGGTGTACTTTTTGCAATAAACCCCAAACCAAACCCCGTCCGCGCTTCTCAACTCGAAACTGACGCAGAATGTTTGTGGTTTAGAGTTCCCCATAAAAAAAGAAAACAATACCTGTTTGGGCGTCCGCATATCGAGCACCGAATTTTTCTGAGGACATAAAACAGTTAACTAACCCCTTTCGCCTAAATAACAAAAATCTGACTTTTTCAAACAAAACGAAGCTTTTTTAATTTTGCGGGGGATTTTCAACTTTGGATGTATCCGGGTTTCATATTCCAAAAGGAAAAGAAAACCCCCTCTCCGAATATTCCTATCCGGTTTCTACGATTTATTCCTCTCGAAATTTTCGTCAGGGAAGCCACAAACAAAACCCAAAAGGCAACTCGCTCCTTTTTAGACACCCTTTTTTTGTGCAATAATCCTTAATTATTTAAAAAAATTTGAAGTCATTCAGGGTGGGGTTGTTTTTTCTTTTTTGGGGAAATAGGGGCCACTCTCAAAGTCAAAATTCAAAAAGTCTAAAAAATCTGTGCGGAGGTGCCCCAAATTATAAAAAACCCCAACTGGGACTTTTTAATCAAAAACCTTTTCGGGAAAACACCTCCCACGCAAATTTTTAATTATTGGGAACCCCCGGAAACGGGCCCATGGAGAAAGGGGGAGGGCAAAAATTTCTGGTTCCTGTGTCAAGTCAGCAATCCCCAAAAGTGAAAAAAAATTCCCAAAAAGAAGACCACCCTGGATCACAAACGTTCTAACCCAAAAGACATACGACGCCGCGACTCTTTTTTCCCGTAAAGGAAGAAGTCTCCTTCAGATGGGGGGAATCACAGTACAAAAAGTTTAGGAACTTTGGGCAAGGCGAAAGTGGGGCAAGGCTCACGACGAAAACGTGTTTGGAAATTTTGGTAATGATCCCAAAAAAAATTGGAAATATAACCCCCAAACAGACAGGGGAAATTTTGGGACCCCATCACTACATGTCCAATGGGGCAAAAAATCTCAGACCCCGTGGATAAGCGAACGCATTAACACTAAATTCCGTGATAATTTCTCTCCCCAAAAAAAATCTATTCGCCAAAAAATTTTTCCCAAAATTCCCCGGGCGCAAAATCATTTCCGACTTTTCCCTTTTAAAGAAAGGGAAGTTTGAAATCTTTTACGTAAGATCCCACCCAAAAGCCGCCCCGGGACCAGACCCAAAAAAAGGGCGAAACCCACATCAGTGTGCCGAGGCGCAGCTCCATCTCTGTGGGAGTATTTCAAACCATTGCCGTCAACAGAAAGGGACCGGAGATGGAAGAAGGCAAAAAGGGTGTTCCGTTTTCAAGAAAGGTGATAGGAGTAAAAAAAGACAAATACCGACCCAAAATCTTTGACTTCGTTATGTGTAAAGTGATGGAGAAAAAGGGGTTTCTAAACGTTTATTCAATCATTTTAAAAAAAAATAATCTGATTTTAAATTTTAATCAACTGGCTTTATCCCTAAAAAGGGTCGTTCGTTACACTCCTGAATGAAGTGATTTACCAGTTGGTTTAATTCGTTTGAGACGTCTTCTGTGAAACAGGTAGATTGCATAGCTTTAGTTGGGGTAAAAACATTTTAACCCCAAAATTTCCCCCTAAAAGGGTGTTAGCAAAATTAAAGGGGTACAAAGTTTGAAGCTAGTGCCTTAGGGGGGGATCAACGTTTCTGTCTCACAGGGGACCAAACGGTTATTTTTTAAGGTTCCCCAAAACCGCCCTTTGGGAAATACTTCAGGGGTGCCTCAAGGTTCCGTTATTTTGGGCCCCCTTCTGTTTTCAATATTCTTTTTGGAAACCCCCCTCAACTGTGATTCCCAAGTAAACCCAAATATGCAAGATTTTACTACCTTGTTTTTGACCGAAATTTTAGGGAAGATGGGTGTAAATTTACTTTTCAGGCTGACTTATCTGCACTGAAAAATGGGGTGCTTTGAAAAATATGCACCTGAAAGCCCGCAAATCACAATATATTAGATTTTCTAGATCCAAAAACTCCGGGTTTTGTCTAACTTTTGTCATTTCAGGGAAACCCCTTTTTAAATCAAGGGAAAAAAACATAAAAAAAGTTAAAGGTTTAAAAACCCTCTCACAGACCCCTTTAAATGGGATCAACACAAGATAGTGTAAGAGATAGGGGTCTAAGCTACTAGGGGTTTGTCAACCGTAACCTTTAAAAAAAGTAGAGCCCCAAAACAATAAGGACAGCATATCTCTCTTTTAATTTGACCTAAACATTACTTCGGCTTACCTGCCCCGGCCCCCTTTCATCCAAATAAAAAATGCACAAAACTAGAAAATAATTCAGAACGCGCAATAAGATAATTTTAAAAGAAGAACCCAAATTTCTCAGATAGTGCGATGAAACGTTTAAATCGATTAAAAACCCCCCCTCAATTAAAAAATTTTTGTAAAAAAAAGTGACCTCATTTTACTGAGGAAAAAAGGGTTTAAATGGGGAAAAAAGACCTCAACCCTTTCAAAAAAGAATTTCAATTCCCCCCTAGACAAATCAACGCCAGAACCAAAAAGGGGTCATTCTCAATCCTCCCCCTGTAGAAATTTAAAGTATCAAAATGGTTTTTTACAAAACCCCTGCCCGGTCAAATTTATTTGGGAAAACAAAAACCCCTGGAAAATGAAAAAAAAAATAGTTTAAATTTTTAAAAAATAGGATAAAAAAATTTATTTCAGGATTCAAATGTAAAAATCGGACCCCGGGTTTTTAAACCGCATTTGGTTTGGGCCTACGGTTTTTATTTCTCACAGCTGGTTTTTTTATTTTTTTTAAATTTGGGGGAGGTTTTTATCTACCAAACTAGCCAAAAAAAAATGCCAGTTTGTCATTTTATCATTAGGCCCTAAGGGTAAACGAATGCTCCTATTTTTTTTGAAAACCCTAGTTTTGGGCTTTTGATTCTATTGTTTTCCTATTTCATTGTAACGAGTATTGTTTAGGGTTAGTAATATCTTAAAGGTTTTTAGGGTTTTAAGTATAAAGCGCTCACAGAAGTGAACAGGCATGCCATGCTATGGGCTCGCCCTATCTGTTCTCTTCTAAAACCATGCTGGTATTCTCTTACTTTACTGTTAAAATGTACATTTTTCAACATTTGTAACCTTTAAAACATAAAAAACTGTGGTTGAAAAATAAAAAAATAATAATAAAATAAATAACAATAGATGAAAAATTCAGGCCCGGATTCTGTATGTACACCTGGGTTGGGGGTACCCCCTGGAAAAACGACGGTAAAGGATATTATGTATGTAAAAACCCGGATTAAAACGGGGTAGGCTGTGTTTAAAAAATCCTGTTTTTTCCCCCTTTATTACATGGTAGTTAATCAATTCATTATCTATCCCCAATAAAAAATGCATAGTTTTAAAGAAAATTGCAAAAGTTTAACATTTTATTGAAATAAAAATTCACGACCAAATGCAAAGTTTAATGCATACAAAAAAAATATTTTTTTTGAATTGGGTTTTTGTTGTGGAATGTTGCTTGCTATTTTAAAAAGTAATAAATTATTAAAATTTTAAAATATTCTCAACTGGCTCAAAACCCAGCACCCGTATTTTCGTACTTTTACACATATCGTTTTTCGAAAAAAAAAAAAAAAGGCAAAACGGGTCTTTTTGTCGTAGAAACATGATCAAAAAAAAAATTCTGATGAAAAAGATGAACTATTTTAAAATACGAAAATTAATACTTTTACATTGATTTTTTTTTTCAAAAGAAAAGCGAAATCAAAAACCCCAAACAAAAAAAAATTATCATAAAAAAATGATACCGCATGGCAATTATGGGATTACCAGAATAATGGAACTGAAAAAGCAGTGTTTTATCGTTTTCCTAATCTAATTGCTGGCCCGGGTCTCGATTTTTAATGAGAAAAATTGCTCTACTGGATTTTGCTCTGGGGGTGTACGGTAAAAAATTTACCAAAACCCGGTTGGTGAAACTCCGGGCGGGGAAGGCTTGATCGTTTCAAAAAGCTATGCTGGGGCTTTTTCTTGAGGGGAAGTTACATATTAAATTTTCTTTCAGACTCGCAAAGCAGATTTTGTAGAACTCTATGCCCACTGAAGGACGGGGGTTTTCCGCGGAAAATAGAGAAATTTAGATTAAATGGAAACATCTCAGGCAGCCTAAAAAAAGGACTCCAAAGGGCCAAGGGGACAGCGAAGACAACTTGTTCTGACCAGCACAGGCCTGTCCCCCCCTTGTCCCCCCCCGTCTGCCCTTACTTCCCTCCCTTCGTCTCGCTTAGCCAATTTGCAAAAATATGAGACGTAAGCAATATCCAACAATCAATCAACATCGTGTTAAAAATTGTCATGCCCCCCCAAACCCCAAAAGAAGTGCCCCACTTTGATTTTAAAAAATTTCCATTTAGTCCCATGGTCTCTACTATTCCATCTTCTATTTCATAACCCAAATGAACGTGATGGAGAAAACGTTGTACCAAACTCGGGAGGGTTTCCCCTCTCGGGGCTCTTGGTGGGGGCAATGGCAACACCACAGCTCCCCAAAGTTATCCGAGCACGCCTAGCCCTGCAAGTGGCGTTCACGGGCTTCTGCTGCAAAATCCGTGGTTCAAAATAAAGTGGGGCAACACTTCAGAACAGACTGCGTTAGCGCATGAACATTTTAAAAAACATTCTAAACAACGCATAAATTTTGGGGGCGTAAGATTTCGCTGCCCAACGAATTGGGGGAAATCCCACAGGGGGCATAATGACTGCCAAAATGTTTAATAAGAACCATCGACCCATTTTGTAAATGCTAGAAAACGTAACAAAGAAACCCCATCAAACTCTGAAATTTTTCCCAGCCCTTTACCTATTCCCCATAATGCCGCAACCACTTTCCAGCTCCTTTTTTTTTTTTTTTTAAAAAACTACCCGGGAACCGAAACCAAACCTGGAACCGCCATCCCTACATTTCTATTTCATGCGAACAAAAATTTAAAATTTTGTTTTTAAGATTTAACGTTTGTGAGGCTAAATTACGTGTGTTTTTTTTTTTTTTGTTTTTTTTTAACCGGTTTAAAAGGGTTTCAAACCAAACCTTTTTTTTTAAAAAGATCGAACCAAACCGAAAAAAAACGTACTAAACCGAACCGAAAAAAAAAATTATTTCTGTTCGCCCCCTGGACAAAAAACCGAAAGTGGGCAAGACGATGAACATAAAAATAAAAAAGTTGTGGGAGTACTTTTTCAAGCTGTTAGAAAGTAAAGTGGGGGGAATGATTTTACCCCTCAAAATTTGCATCGGTGGAAGTCACTAGTAAAGTAACAAAGAGAAACTACTAACCATAAAAAAGGGGAAAAGGAAAAAAAAACTTGCACCTACAAAAAAGAACGGGAAAAGTATTTGAAAAAAAAGCTAATGTATTCCAAAAACTTCTCCATGTGAGAAGGGGTACTGCTCTTGTACGGCTTGCTGTCGCTGCGAGCTATGTTCACATTCGTGCTTTTTTTGTTTCTCTTGCGCCAGGCATTCGCATAAGCGATTTTTCCCAAACTTACGGGTAAACTCTGTAATGCTTCCTGCACTTTTAAAAAAGGGGACAATTTACCAGTAAAAAATTGACTTAACATCCAAAAGGGGAAAAAAAGGGATGGCGCCTTTACCCCGGGTGTGCCACAGAACTCTGACTACTGAAATAAATAATTGTTCTAACTGAAAAACCAAGTCCAACAAAAACCCCAACGTCTAGCGTTCCATTACAACTTGCAGCCCCCCCTCCACAGTGCATCTTCCGGTTCTTGTAATTTTTGTTTCAAACGGAGTGGGGAGCTGAATTTGTGTAATTGAACCGATGTTTATTATGGGATTTCAGAAGTATATTGGAACAACTGTCATCGTGAAAATTCGTAAATTTGAATAAAAAGACAATGAGTCACATGTTTTTGAAGAAAAAACGTAACTTGCTGTAGCTATTTTGTTGCCATGATAAAAGCGCGTAAGATGAGTTTTCTGATTCAATAATCGGAGGAGCCCTATTCGGATGTAACTAGGGTAGATAATAGGGTAGGAACTTTTTATTATGTGGGATAAAAGAAAAAGTGGTAGATGCACAAGTTACGGGGAGTTGAGGGGTGGTTGGATCGTTTTTTTTGACAGTAAGCCTGATGGGGTATGTCGCTTATTGTTTTATATTTTTTTTAAAGAAATTAATAAAAATTTAAACAAAATTAATTGGTTGGGACTTTTTTCCGCGTTGAATCGCTTTTATTTTTTTTTACGTTTCAGCCCAACTGTGTGGGTTTATCCTCGAAAAAAAAAAATTAATTTAAAAAAACATACAAAAAAAAAAAGCCCAGAGAAGTAGTAGTATTATTTTTAAAAAAACAAAAAACAGAAAAAGGCGTTCATAGAAAAAAAAACACAGTTACCATGACCAGGCCTCCCCTTTTCTTAAAAATCATTACTTCTTATGGGGACTTCTCCCCCCCAAAATTTAAAACTTTTGAGAATTTCTGTATGTATTTCGATCACTCCGTCGGACTCCCTTTCTTGGGGCGGGACCAGTTCTGGGACAGGGAGGACGAAAGGGGTCTGTATTCAAACCGGGAGAAATCTTGGGGATAATGCTTTATTTGCGATACGGCGAGCGTTGGGTTGTCTTGAATTTTTTTTAATATAGGCGCCCCGTCCGCTCAGCTTGAACCCAACTCCCATTAAAACTGTTTGGTGTTTTGGGCATTTTAATGGACTCTCAAACCAATCTTGGTAGTAAAAACAAGTAACGGTTTTTCTGCTTCTTCTGGGGGAAAGCACTTCAGCAGTATATTATACACGTTAGGCTAACTACAGTGGTTCAGTGGGCAAGCCAAAGTTAAAGAAGCAGGCTCTTTTCCCCCTGAAAAAACGGGGGAAACCACAAACAGCCCAAAACAAAAAGATGAATCTTGAAAGCAAAAAGTATAGGGGATCACATAAATTTTTTCCAAAATGTCAAACTTTATCTCGAAAGGAGTCTTCTAGAAAATAAATAATGGCTAGGGTTTTTAAAATGCACCGCTGTATCCAAAAAATTGAAAAGTTGCTGGTAATGCGGAAAGCAACCCCAAATATGCCACCAAGAAATTTTAAAATAACAATGTGGCTTATGTTCGTCCAAGATTAAAGTCCAAAGAGAAGACTAAACTTCAACAAAAAATCATGATTTTTCCAAAAAAGCAAAAACTAAAAAATTCAAAAAAGAAGAAAAAACCAAAAGAAATACAAAATTTAAACTATTTGTTGCTTCCTTTGACTTGAAAAAGGTGTTTTTTTCACCCCAATGTGAGATAAGTTTTTGGTTTACTAAAACCACTGGTAGAGATAAAAGTTTATTGCACAGAAAAGCTGGGAACCCCAGGGACATAATAAAGTTCGGGGGCAGGCGGTTAAGGGGACGAACTCAAATCCACAAGGTTTCAAAATGAATAGCAAACATGCCTTTCTGACAAGCAGGGGAAATAAAGAGTTAACAAAACCCTTTTGTCTGGTAGAACAGACAACCAATTACAAACAAGCTTAAACAGAACGATGCAGGACACACAGCCAAGACTTGCTCAAACTGCCATTTAGCAGTAACAGAAGCCTAGCTACTTGTACTCTGGGGGCACAAAAAGAATAAAAAGGACCAAAACACGTCCCCGCCGCAAAAAGAAAACACCGACCGACTGCGGGCGAGGAGCCAGGGTCTCTCTGCGAACAGGTCGTCAAAAGGGGCGGGGGGCGGGCAATCGTGCTGCACATAAAGGGCATAGGAAATTTTAAATTCTTTGATGACGTACACATAGCTTCAAGGTGTGTAATTAATTAGTTGGGGGGCAGTTTCTATGTGCATGATTCATCGTGAAAATACTATATTGTAGGAAGAAATTGCTTTATGGATTTTACTGCCATTATTAGCTTACTAAATAAACACCATGCATTTTACAGGGTCAAAGCACGCCACATATAACTTTGAAGTAGATACGGGGGCTTCAAATTGATTGACAATTGCGGCAAATTTAAAATCGACTCTAAATTTATTGAGCAAAAATTCGTCGGGTTTTGAGCGCGGAAGTGTACTGCTGAAACTAAGTGGGAGCCTTATCATAAAGAACAAATTTCATTCTTTATCGAAGCCTATTTGAACTTGTTTCTCGGGGCGAAAATGAAAACGCCGCTCAAAAAAAACAGCGTTGATAGGATAAGATCATAAAAAAAGGTGAGGGGGGACCACTGCCGATTGTTACATTTTGTTCTAGTTGTGTGGGGGATTAACATTCGCAAGTGGGGCCCCACATTTTTTATATTTATAAATTTTGATTTTTCTTTTCCCTCCCCTACAAAATGTCCCTTATAGATCCTACTTAGGCCCTACACGTAATTTTCAATTCAAAGCTAATACCTTTTCATATCATTATACAAACCCATGCTGGCGTTTTATATTATTATTCATCCTAAAAAACATCGTATTGTATTTATCATACCTAAAAACATTTCATTTTTTTTTTTAATACTCAATTAATCAATTCAAAACACTTTAAAATTTTCAAAAACCAGTATACCCAAATAGTAAAATACATATAACTTGATTCCATGAAATACAATTCTATTTTTTTATTCATTTTAACCCTGTTTTTTGCCCTTTGGAAATATTTCCCCCCCTTCCAAGGTGTATACTTTACCATGTATTATCCTTTAATGAATAAAAATCTACTCTAATTTACCATCGTTTATATTATTCAAACTCAGTAGTTTTGTTGTGCAGAGTTTGTGAAACCAACAGAAAAATAGGAAGATATCTTCTAATCTTCTTTTCGCCTCAAAAAAGGGAATTTTTTCTCGAGACTGCACAAAATTTCCCTTTTGTGCGCAAGGGGCTATCATAGGGGTACCAAAACGTCATGAAAAAAGATATTAAAGAGTGGGAAGATGAAATTTGCGAAAAAAAACATTATCACACAAGATAGAATTTTTTCTCAAAAAACAACTTTTTGGAAACTCGTGAACTACAACGAGAAATCCCAAATGGACGGGGGGAAATTTAAATTTACAATTAATTGAAAAAGGGATGTGAAAAAAGTGGCCCAAGTAGTGGAAGTAAATGGATCATACGGTGTTACAAGTGCTGCGGTATGGTCAACCAGTGAAGAATGTAGTAACACGAAGCTTGGGTACTGCGGGGGAAATCCCCCTTTCTATAAAAAATAATACGGGCGTAGGTACAGAGCGATATTGGTAAAAAAAGTGCAATGTGAAAAGCTACAAAAAAAAACAAAGTTGGATAGGAAAAAACCCCAGAAATGCATACTTCTGGACATCCGACACCTTTCAATTTCGTCGTTACACTGTAACTGACATGTAACTGGAGGAGAAACCAGCACAGGGGCATTCTATTCATATGGGCCCGACACCCTTATTGCGTTTTAGCTGAGTAATTTTTTATTATATTATTAAATTTTGCATTTTATCCCCCGCAAGCCTTTGTGTGGCTTTTGGAAAATTTTTTCTATAAAGTAGTAAAGATGTATTTAAAAAAAAGACTTCTTCCTTTTCTTACTTTTATAAGTCAGTGGATTGTTGCATTACATGTCAATTTGTCTTTTAGTTTTGTCATAGTAATTATATTATTATTGGTGCCTGTAGAGGGGGGAGGGGGTCAAAAATGGTTTTGTATTTCTCTTCATTGTAGTATTTGTATTAGTACTAGTAGTTTTAGGGCCTTTAACGGGGAAAAATTATTGTGCCTCCAAAATTTTAATTGACTATTATATTTGTAAAATACTGAAAAAAAAAACAGGCTATAACTCTTAAAATCCTTCAATCACATTTTTATCTCGGAAAACTTTCAGGGGGGAGGCGCCCCGGGGCCCCCACTAGCTAAAAGGGGCCCTTTCCCCCCGACATCTCATTGTACTAAATCATGTTCTTTATCATGAAAAAGCGTATGCTCTAAATAAATTTTTGATCGACACCACTGCACAACCCCATGAGTTGAAACCCCACGCCAAACCCGCACTAGTTGGGGCCCCCCTGCTAGGAAAAAATTTTCATTACCGTTTCTTCTTTAATGACTTGTCGATTATCTCAAGGGCCCAAAATGTTGCCCTTGAAATCGTTTTAAAAGCATTCGGATCACAGGAAGCGCAAACAACTCAACGGGAATACTCCCCTTCCATGCCCTTTAGAGATCAAAGTTCTGGCAATGACTCTCGTCGAATGGGAATTAGTGTTTGCTTGTCCAATAATCTAATAATAAGACCCATGCAAAATTCATATCCCCAGACCCCCATTTGTACCCGGATACTAGGCCTAGGGAATGTTTGTGGTTAAAAAAAAAAGTTTGCCCCCCCCCCCCCCCCCCCAAATAAAAAAGGACTAGTTATGCCACTGACTATGAATAACATATTTCTTAACCGTTCTTCTTTAATACTTGTCGATAAGCTGCAAGGCCAACAGTGTTGCCATTGTAATACGTTATAAAAGCTTCGGGTCACATAATGCCAAACAAACTCAAAGTGGAAAACACCCCGTTCCGTCCTTTTGATCAAAGTTTTTGGTCAATGACTCGTCTACTACTTTTTGGGAATTTGTGTTTTCTATGTCCCCTAATCTTATATAAGCCCCATGCAAACTTCATATCTGTTTCACATGAGAAAAAAACCGCATGTCATCAAGCACGTTCAAGTGCAGGCAGCAAAAAAAAGTGGGTTAGTTGTTGCTTTGAGTTAGTATTGATTTGCATTGGATATTGCTTAAGAGGGGACGCTGAGCTTGGCCCAACTCAAATGCCGCAAAAAGGGGGTTGATGATTTCTGCTAAGGTTGGTAATATCTTTCCAAAATTTTTAATGGATGTTAAAAATACTTTTATATTGATTCCGAATTGGTTGCACAAAAAAAGCGTTAAAAAATCCATTGCGATACATAAGTTCAAAACGTGAAAAAATGGAAATCCATAAAAAGGGTTTCAAATTTTGGAAATTCCCACCAAACCTTTTATCTTCGATAAAAAACCAAAATTAACCTGCCGGGTTCACATTGATTTAAACGTTTTGGGGTTTTATTTGCAATTTGGATAAAAAACTGTTCACTTGGAATAAATTCCCCCCAAGTTGACCAAATTGATAATTTTGGTGATTTCACTAAATTTTAATTCAAAAACAAAAAAATTAAAATTTAGGAAAGCGCATAAAGGATAACAAGATTTATTTTTTATAAACGTTATGTGAAAATTTTATAAGGGGGTTTTAAACCCCTTTACCCAAAAAAAAATCCGAAAGCTGAGCCTTAAACTCGCCTCCGGGGCTACCTCCATACCCCCCTTAAAAATTCAATTTATGCAAATTGGCTATCGAGCCAAGAGGGACGTAAGGGGCGACGCGGGGGGGGGGGAGGGTGGACAGGCCCGTGCTGGTCAGAACCAGCCACAAGCGTATGGGGAGGGCAGGGGTTCTCCCACGTCGTGGTCGTCTACGTCCGTGTCATCATCCGTCCGTGTTGTCATTGTCGTCGCCGTCGGGGAAGTAGTCAAAGGGAAGGGGAAAGTTCCCCGACGACGACCCAGATTGATTGGATATTGCTTTACGTCTCATATTTATGCAACTTGGCTAATCGAGACGAAGGGAGGGACGTAAGGGATGACGCGGGGGGACAAGGGGTTGACAGGCCTGTGCTGGTCACAACCAGCCACAAGCATATGGGGAGGGCAAGGGTTCCCCCACGTCATGGTCGTCTCCGTCTGTGTCATCATTCGTCCGTGTTGTCTTTGTCGTCGCCGTCGGGGAGCTCGCAATTAGTTTCAGGGAGAAAAGGTCCCCTAATCACGGGCCAAACCACGAGAAGGTTGCGAGTTGGAATTTGATGGCCCAAAAGTTAGTCAACTTGTTTCTACACAGATAGTGGATCTGTTCGTAGTTATTTGATTGGTTGGCCATTTTGATCAAATCCATTAATCTTCCCGTTCTCCTGTTGTGCTTTGAGCTCCTTGACCCGATGATGCAAGCCTCGAAGTCCTTGGTTTTTGCTGCATGCAGTCATGTACATTCGCAGTGGTTAAAACACGACTGTCACGAAGAGCGTGTTTACATACATATAGTTGTTGACATCGTGCACATGAAGCACATGAACTCCAAGATATAATGTTTTTAATAGAGACCCAAACACAACAACAAAAAACAGCACAGAACCCAGCACCACTATAGTGTGTCAAGCCACTAATCTCGCACTGAACATAAGCAAACACTGACCAAACATAAATTGCACAACTATTACTTTGGCCTCTTTGAGCTTGGAGGGGAAGGTCCCTGTGCAAAAGGAGGAATTGATGATAAATGCTAGTGGGTGAAATATAATACTTCCACATTTTGCAAGAACAGATCCAGGAACATTGTCTAAGCCTGCAGAATGTTTGTTATTCAGTGTTTTGATGATATCGGCTACTTCATGATGGGTGGTTGGATGGAGAAAAATTGAATTAATTTCCTGCTTATTCTCGATGACACCAGGAATGAGGTGATTGGTTTGTGTCTGAGGTCGACTGTTTATACCAGCATTGATAAAGAACTCATTTATATGATTTGATATTACTTTTGGGTCAGAGTTTGGAATTCCGCTAATGTTGATCGTAAGTTGATTTTTAGGACTAGGGGCCTTAGTTTGAGCATTGATAATCTGCCATGTAGCTTTCGATATGTTATTTGCAGAAGATATAACCTGATCATGATGTTGTCGTTTAGCTTGTCTGATGTTAAGTGCATGACCTTTTTTTAATGTACGATACTCATGTTTAAGTTGATGGTCGTTGGGTAATGTTTTGCAATGGTAGTGTAATCGTCGCAGTTGTTGGCCCTCTGCTTTATGGCTGTTTGATAACCACGAACTAGGGTTTTTTTGCTTTTGCCTTTGCCTAACCAAGGGGAATGCTGTGTTAAAATAATGTAAGAAGATCATTAAGAATTGGTTGAACATCTGGTTGGTATCGGTCATAGTCAGCAAGTCAGACCATTCTTCACTACTAAGTAAATTTATAAACCTATCACTTTCTGAACGTCAACTCCTCAGGCTGCACTGACGGAACAGACGGAGCACAACACTGAGATGACGAAGCAGGAGAATAAAGTGAGTACTAAACCTTTCAGTCTGGACAGAACAGACAACCTCCTGAAGTTAACAAACATTTAACAGAATAATGTGAGGACACAACGGCCAAAACTTGCTGAAACAAAACACGCAACAGTAACACGAGCACTCTCACACTGACCAAACATAAACCTCACAAGCTGTATGGACGGAACAAACGGGCCCAACACCGAGAAACAAGCACTTGTGCCACTTGACTGACAAGCGATACAGAAAAAGGAGTAAAAAACTTTCAGTCTGGACAGAACAGACACCCTCAAAACGGTAACGCACACAAAACAATCAGTAGTAGAAACAGAAGCCAACTCCTTGTACTGTGGAGACCGAACAAGAACAGAACGAAGAGCGGAGACCAAACACGTCCGCCTGCGACAAGAACAACTGACCGACTGCGAGACTGCTGTTGCGCTATGTGTAATGTAGCTTGTGTAGATGGTAGTCAAAAGGTGCGGGGCGGCGAGGTCATATCGATGTTGCACATCAAGTGCATGGAAATTATTCAAAATCTTATTATGACACAAGCACATGATCTCCAAGATGTATAAAAATTGATTGCGAGCTATATTTAAAAGTGTAGTTGTTTGTTGGATATTGTTTAACGTCTCAAGGGTCATCGCGACGATACTATATTTTCGCAGATATTTCTATATCCATGGATTCTACTGTCATTACAAACCAACTGCGACCAACTGTAACACGGCGCCTTTTACCTGACTCACAGTCACAGGTAGAGAGTAGATTGTAGCACGCTAGAATTGACAATGAGATGACACTGAGATTAGGAGCGCTTCCCTGAAAAGCCGGACAGAATTGAAATACTTAGGCAAAGATAAAGCTTTTGAATGTCTATAATCTCTGACTTAAAGACTATAGTCGAGCATGGTATTCGAATTTAGGGATATGAATTTGCAAGGAGCAGTCCATTCAATTGTTGGGGACAATCTTGGAAGCCATATGATTGGAGAATTTTCTTAATGTTTTAGTGCTTCACACATCTGTCGGATATGCACTATCACTAAAGAAACGAACAACACGGTCGTCAACCATGGACGACTTCGAACACAAGAATCATACGAAGCAACCGTAAAATTAGTTAATGTTAGTCCAGACAGTTCAATTATTGAAGGCATTAAGTCAAACTCTGAATTCAACCAACTCAAAATATTTTAACGTAATTGTGTCTTACCTCCATGTATTGGCCATGATATGTTTGAGGGCGTTTTTAAATAATATGATGTTCCTCTAGTACTGCAACGTTGTTTGAAGAAAGGCTGGTTGACTAAGGAGGAACTGAACAGAAGGATCGATACATTTAAATTCTCTTCCCTAGATTTGAAAGACAAATCTTGCTAATGAATATCAATCAATAGAAGCTAGTACGCACGCAAGTCAAACATGGACCCTTCGTTTTATCCCCCTCATAATTGGCGATCTAATCGAGGTCAAGAGTTTTCCAGAATGGCAGCTATTCTTATTAATGATAAAAATCATTCAAACTGTTTGTGTTGTGCAATTTTAACTTCTTTTTTGGAAAAGTCAAAACAATTATTTCCCAGGCTCGTGGGTATGTTAACATTTAATAATCCCCAGCCCTTGGGTATAACCACTAGTTATACTAGTTATAACATTATTACACGTAGGCTTAGGGCCGTTAAGAATTGGAAGCCCTCCGTACACAGTGTTGTGTGCAATGAAAATTTTGACAGTGGCGACATTATTACACACTCAGTAAATATAATATTAAACTGTATTAGAACCTTTTTGGACTAATTTTCAACTTATAAAAAAAAATATGATTAACCTAAAATACTGGGCTACACCTCGGTCTTAGCAAGGCAATTATACTAGGCCGTACTGGAGCCTTGCAGAAAGCTAGGCTTCCCAGCTGTCATCTTTTCTCTTGGCCTTCAATATTTATGCAACTTGGCTAATAGAGACGAAGAGAGGGACGTAAGGGATGACGCGGGGGAACAAGGTTGGACAGGCCTGTGCTGGTCAGAACCAGCCACAAGCATATGGGGAGGGCAGGGGTTCCCCCACGTCGTGGTCGTCTCCGTCTGTCTTCATCCGTCCATGTTGTCTTTGTCGTCGCCGTCGGGGAGGTAGTCAAAGGGAAGGGGAAAGTTCCCCGACGACGACCCAGAGCTCGCCATTAGTTTCAGGGAGAAAAACTCCCTTAATCACGGGCCAAACCACGAGAAGGTTGCGAGTTGGAATTTAATGGCCCGTCCTATAACTTATCGATTACATATTAAATAACACATTATACTACATTATTGGTAGAATTATAAACAAGGCTTTGTAGACCCTAGGCTACACCAAATTGGTCTAAATCCAAGTCAATTAGCCTAGGCCAAAGTCAGTCTACTAGGGCCTAGCGCCAACCTAGGCTTAGACCTTAGCCCTAGAAGACCTAGGGGCCTAGCTACCATAAATCAGGAAAGAAACAAGGGTATCTTATCAAAGGACCTACCAGCTTATAATTATGAACCATAGGCCTCTTTGAAATATATTAAGTCGTAAGTTTATTGATTCACAGACAGGGATAATTTGCTTTCTTGTAGGTTTGTTTTTGATGAGACAAAAGTTACGCAAAAATTCTATACCAAAGAATTCTATATTCAATGAAGTGCCCAAGCCTAGCTTAAAACAAGAGAAAAGAGAGGTTCGAGCATCCAGGAGGCTGGCTAGGTTACAACAAATCAAAACAACTGCTTCATGCGACAATAGGCCTACTGACAACAATGTGCCTGCTCCAGCTTGTTATAGTGTTGCTAATGCAGAAGAGTTGCCCTATGCAGAGGCAGTAATACATGATATAGAAATGGACACGACTTCCCAATTTAAAAAGTTTAAAACTGTTGCGATGCCAGACTCAAACAACACATAAGCATTGACATCGAGAGCTACCCGAGGTTTTGCACCACTACTCTGGATTACAATCGAATGCCCAGCTCCGCTTGGTTCTACAGTCTTTGGGTCAATGTTCATATCACCTTGAGTACAAGTGGCAACAATGCACTATCCTTTCGAGTGAGGATCAGTTCCTCCTAACACTCGTAAAACTAAGACGTTTTAGGCCTAACTTTGAACGTTCATTTTAATTCGGTATATCCACATTCACCGTTAGCAACATTTTCTGGACGTGGATTAATTTTATGTATGACCAATGGTCTGAACTTGATTTATGGCCATCACGGGACCTTGCCTCCTCCTATTACATGCCAAAAGACTTCAAAAAAGCTTTCCTTTAACTCCAGTAATTTTCGATGGTATGGAAATTCCAATAAAGAAACCTACTAATCAAACAGGCTACATTTTATACTTACAAAAAAAAAAGTTAAAGGTAGGCCTACATTATCTGCATTAGGAATTATATTAATACTGGAAGGCATATGCATAATATGGCATAATGTGTGCTCTACTAAGAACATAATTTATTTGACAGGTCATTGTTGGCGTCACCCCTGGAGGTCTTATCGTCTATGTATCACTTGCTTACGGTATACCACCAGCGGTGGCCAAATAATAGAACGTAACCGACAGTGTTGGCTCGGGCGCTAAGCGCTCGACTCTGATTCGGGAGGTCCCGGGTTCGAATCCCGTCGAGACCGGCAATCCTGACTGAAGGTTTTTTCCGAGGTTTCCCTCAGTCGTTAAGGCGAATGCAAGGGATTGAGTCCTCTTAAAACAGCCCTCGGACATCTCTTCGCAATTTCCTATCCGCACATACCTAGTTCACCTGAAGAGGGGCTTATTGCACCGTATAACAGGTTACTTACTACTATTCAACTCTCTCCTAGTAAAACTAGCAAAGTAATTTGGGCTGCAGTTTGTTTACTAAATTTCTTGCGAGTGAAAAGCACCAATTACCGAAACATGCCATTCAAACAAATTGAGCAGGAAGATGTAGTGACGGGTGAGGTTCATCGTGGGGAATGGAGGAGAGGGGATCAATTGGAGGCGATTGCACCCCAAGGCACTAACAACTATGCTGCCAGAGCAGCTCAAATCAGAAACACCTTGAAAAATTACCTTAATTCGGAAGCAGGAGAGAGCTGTTGAATGGCAGCACCGTAAACATGAGTATAATATATTCCTTAGGTAATTATCCAGATTAGATTGATTGATTGATTGGATATTGCTTAACGTCTCATATTTATGCAACTTGGCTAATCGAGACGAAGGGAGGGACGTAAGGGGTGACGCGGGGGGACAAGGGGTGGACAGGCCTGTGCTGGTCAGAACCAGCCACAAGCGTATGGGGAGGGCAGGGGTTCAAACAGGTCGTGGTCGTCTCAGTCTGTGTCATCATCCGTCTGTGTTGTCATTGTCGTCGCCATCGGGGAGGTAGTCAAAGGGAAGGGGAAAGTTCCCCGACGACGACCCAGAGCTCGCCATTAGTTTCAGGGAGAAAAACTCCCCTAATCACGGACCAAACCACGAGAAGGTTGCGAGTTGGAATTTGATGCCAATGCCTTAATTTAAGTAGTGTTTATCCGAGTGTAGGATACAAGAGAGGTCGAGAAGGTACCGAAACATATCAGCCAACGCATATCCGACCTCAATCGAGTTGAAAAATCAGCGGTTGAGAAGGCAGAGCTTTCTGCCAGAAACAAGCAGAGATGCAGACAGCTGAAAATGACTCGAGACAAGATGACATTCCAAGACACGGACCGATCATTTTCAAATGCCTTTTCTCAATCTCAATCTAAACATGTTATCACCATTATCACACCCAATATTAGGCCTGTTTTTTTTTTAATTACAGTTTACCCTCGGTAGTGTGAACTCAGTTTTTAAGAATTCCGGCACAATGCAAATCAGTAATTTAAAAAAAATCAGCATGCACGGAAATTTAAATTTACACCTATAGTACCTAAGGTATTGTAAATTGAATTTTTTGTTGACCTTTCTGCTTTTTCTTAATTTGAGTCATAACATTAATATTTCGAAGATTGCTAGCGTGCATAAAAAATGTAAAAAAAGTCACATAAGGCGGAATCACGACCTTGCGTGTTGTTCACAGAATGCAGTGCAGTGCTGCTGCTGCAATGCGTGAAACGTGAAATTTGTTGCAGTAGTTAACGATGTTGCAGCAATGTTGCAGCCGACTTGCAGTGGCCACCATGTTCACTTCCATCTTTGTTCCAAAAGTGTGAGAGTTTCAATGCCTTCTTATGATTTATTGGCAGTTTTGGCGCATTTTCAGAGATGGATTCCGAAATTTTTATGAATGAAGTCTCGAAATATGAGTGCCCAAACAAAATAAAGAGTGATGATTATGAAAACAGGCAGAAGGAGGATATTGCTTGGAATCGGATTGCTTTTGTTATGAGACCGATGGTAAGTTAAAATACGTACGTAGGTCTAGGCCTAGGCCCACACTTTTGTAGGTTAGGTCGCCCTGAAATTATGCTTCTAGGCCTAGATTACGATTTTTGAGGCTAAAGCCTACCCTGTATCAATTAATGCCAAGGCAAACAGGTCAACGCAATTACTGACCCATTCCCAGCCCTGTAAATAAAGGATTATACAAAGATCTTTACATAGGTCTCTTGTCCTGTCATGCTGCCTTTGCTTTGTAACAATTTTACGCTGCCAAAGAATTAAAAGCAGAGGAGACTCGTAGTGAGGATGGTGCCAAGAACAGTAAAGTTTGGCATCTTATGCCATACCTTCAATTCTTGAGGCAATATAGCGAGTCGAGAGCATCAGTTTCTTCCCACAAGCAATCCCTTCAGTATCCATCATCATCCTGTTCTTCCCAGTCAGCCCCATTGTCCTCATCATTCACATAGCACCTATGGCAAAGTTCAAGACAATCTAAGTAGGCATACCTCCCTATCAATTTTCACTTCTCAACCAACATCAAACAGCTCATTCCCCCTACTCCTAGAAATATATTCCCCTTCTCAACCATCCAGCTTTGACAATTTCAGCTCCCAACCTACCACTTCCCCTCCAGTACAGTCTCCCTCTCAAGACCAGAAGACGTTAAGCCGATGTCACTATAAAGAAAGTTCTGTTGTCAGAGAGATCTGCAAAGATAGAGGTAGAATACGCTTAAAGGAACTTGCTATAATGCAACAACACAGTTTCATTTGAATCCGTCTCCTTGTCCTGCTGCTAAGGCCCAAAGCTGAAGAGAATTGTCTTTGAACCATAAGATCGTGGATCACTATGCCTCCCCTGCAACACTTCATCTCGTACACTACTGAAGCCAAAGCTTATTCAGATGAATGTCCAGTCTCTAATCACTTATACGGTTTTTCCCCAAGTCACGGTGATTCAGGCATTGAACTAGTAGCTTTCAAAAACCATTTGTACGATTTGCAACCCGTGCGGGGACAACAACACCGATGATTCACTTAATTAAGAAAGATACAATCCTAACAAAGGTGAAAAATCTCATTGAAAATACCACCGTACGTACAATTTTGGATTATATGAATTAAAAATGGAAGAAATTATATGTGCCGAGCCAAGGCAAATGATTGCCTTAGATGAGAGTCTAATCGCAATGAAGAATCGAACGGCATACATCCAATATATGCCGAACAAACGCCATGCTACGTTCGGAATCAAGAAATTTAAGCTCTGCTAAAGTTCAACTGAATATATCATGCACTGCAAACCAGTCAGTCAGTTCAGTCATTTGACTGAAGGGAATTGAAGTTGGATACCGGTAAATCTTTGAGGCGGCTAAATATTTAATCTGAAGGGTATAATACTATGTATGTAGGCCTAGGCCCTACTGTTGCATCATTAGGCCTACACAGTCTGTTGGTGTTGCCTTGAAAAAAAATCTTCACAGTTAGGCATATAGAAACCTTAATATTTTGGTTTATATGTTCATTATATTATATTATATATTATTGAACCAAGATTTGCAGTCTGATTGTTTCACGATTGAGGAGAGGATGAAGTATAGCGTGCTGGTAAATACATACAAAGTATTGAAAGGTATGTTTTTAGGTATTCTACCCAATATTTTTAAAATTGTTGATCGTGATAGAAATTCTACTTTAATAAACTCATTGGAAGTTCCTAGATTAAATTCTGAAGCATTTAGAAAGTCATTTATGTACAGAGGCGTATCCTATTGGAATTCAATTTCTTATTGATATTAGAAGCCAGTTTACTGATCTAGGAATTGTACAATTTAAAAGTAAAATTGAAGCAATGATAATGAATCAAAGAGCAAAAATTGATTTTTACTATTTATTTGTAAGTTATTGTCTGTGTGTTTGTGTAATGTTAATTTACCTTCATAAGCTCTTATAATTGATTTTGCTTTTCTCTTTGTTTGTTCATTATTGCTTTGATTATGATATAAACAATGTATTTTCATTTTTCAACTATATTTTTCTGCCTAGATTGTCATGGTTGCCGCCCAATGATGGAGCTTGCAACTTGATTTAGGTTGTCCTGTATCATTGCTGAGATCAGTTTGACATGAAATTTTTTAAATAATTATATATCTGATATAATTATATATATGAGTCAAGAATGAAGATTGAACCCAAGAATAAAGATTTCGCGTTCGGTGGTTTCTTCCGCGAAAGTTTGATTTACTCCCTGATTTGCTGTTCCTGATTTTTGTCAAACCTCATATTCGTTTGAGTGGGATCGTCTAATAAATCAGTTTTTTCTTTTCGTTTTTCTTTTTTAATGTTTTTTTTCTTTTTTCTTTTTTTTCTTTTCTTTTCTTTTTCATTCTCCACCCTTTTTTATATTTGATTCATTCATTGAATGCATATAATATCATTCAATTTGTTACCAAAATTCTTGTGTTAAATGCATTGTTGTTGTAATGCTACTATTTCAAATATTTACGAAAATGTAATTATTGTTGTTTCTGCATCTATGTAATTAGATTTATTTAGTTGTCCTCCTTTGTAAATCAGTTTTTATAACTGAATAGGATAGACGTTAAATAAATAAATAAATAAAAATTATAAATGTAGACCTAGTGATTGACATTATATACCCAGTCCTAGTTTAGTTGATATTGACTTTATATTTTCCATTATACAGATCACTGCACAGCATACCCCTATGCTAGGACCATGCCAAGACTAGCTTAGAAAGAATAGTTAAAAGAATAAGAAGAAAAATACCCATACTGGAAATAAAAATGGAGCCTCGACAAATGTCAACCAATGACCACCATGGGTTTACACCAGAACCCACTCTCAGTCCGATTTTAAATAGGCCTTCACCAGCTACAGCCTATCCCACAACTGTGACCATAATGACTTCTAAAAACACACACCACCAATCAAGCACCCACCGATCACCCTCTCCACTCCAACATTTAAAGGTTTTTCCAAATTCTCACAAATATTTCACTTTGGCTACACCACAAAACAACTCTCCTCCTAGTCCTCGACCTGTCCTAACTTCTTCACTTCCCACTATCCGCAAAGTCATCACCTTTACTAGACCATCAAGCTCTCCTCTTAGCCCTGTCACCATTCCTGTCACACCCACTTTCCGCAAAGTCATCACCTTTACTAGACCATCAAGCTCTCCTCCTAGCCCTGTCACCATTCCTGTCACACCCACTTTCCGCAAAGTCATCACCTTAACTAGACCATCAAGCTCTCCTCCTAGCCCTGTCACCATTCCCGTAACACCCACTTTCCGCAAAGTCATCACATTTACTAGACCATCAAGCTCTCCTAGCACTGTCACCATTCCCGTAACACCCAATTTCCGCAAAGTCATCACCTTTACTAGACCATCAAGCTCTCCTCCTAGCCCTGTCACCATTCCTGTCACACCCACTTTCCGCAAAGTCATCACCTTTACGAGACCATCAAACTCTCCTCCTAGCCCTGTCATCATTCTTGTCACACCCACTTTCCGCAAAGTCATCACCTTTACTAGACCATCAAGCTCTCCTCCTAGCCCTGTCACCATTCCCGTAACACCCACTTTCCGCAAAGTCATCACCTTAACTAGACCATCAAGCTCTCCTCCTAGCCCTGTCACCATTCCTGTCACACCCACTTTCCGCAAAGTAATCACCTTAACTAGACCATCAAGCTCTCCTCCTAGCCCTGTCACCATTCCCGTAACACCCACTTTCCGCAAAGTCATCACCTTAACTAGACCATCAAGCTCTCCTCCTAGCCCTGTCACCATTCCTGTCACACCCACTTTCCGCAAAGTCATCACCTTTACTAGACCATCAAGCTCTCCTCCTAGCCCTGTCACCATTCCCGTAACACCCACTTTCCGCAAAGTCATCACCTTAACTAGACCATCAAGCTCTCCTCCTAGCCCTGTCACCATTCCTGTCACACCCGCTTTCCGCAGTCATCACCTTTACTAGACCATCAATCTCTCCTCCTAGCCCTGTCACCATTCCCGTCACACCCACTTTCCGCGAAGTCATCACCTTTACTAGACCATCAAGGTCTCCTCCTAGCCCTGGGTCCATTCCTGTCACACCCACTTTCCGCAAAGTCATCACCTTAACTAGACCATCAAGCTCTCCTCCTAGCCCTGTCACCATTCCCGTCACACCCACTTTCCGCAAAGTCATCACCTTTACTAGACCATCAAGCTCTCCTCCTAGCCCTGTCACCATTCCTGTAACACCCACTTTCCGCAAAGTCATCACCTTAACTAGACCATCAAGCTCTCCTTCTAGCCCTGTCACTATTCCTGTCACACCCACTTTCCGCAAAGTCATCACCTTTACTAGACCATCAAGCTCTCCTCCTAGCCCTGTCACCATTCCTGTCACACCTACTTTCCGCAAAGTCATCACCTCATCTAGACCATCAAGCTCTCCTCCTAGCCCTGTCACCATTCCTGTTACATCCACTTTCCGCAAAGTCATCACCTTTAGTAGACCATCAAGCTCTCTTTCTAGCCCTGTCATCATTCCTGTCACACCCACTTTCCGCAAAGTCATCACCTTTACTAGACCATCAAGCTCTCCTCCTAGCCCTGTCACCATTCCTGTCACACACACTTTCCGCAAAGTCATCACCTTAACTAGACCATCAAGCTCTCCTCCTAGCCCTGTCACCATTCCTGTCACACCCACTTTCCGCAAAGTCATCACCTTTACTAGACCATCAAGCTCTCCTCCTAGCCCTGTCACCATTCCTGTAACACCCACTTTCCGCAAAGTCATCACCTTTACTAGACCATCAAGCTCTCCTCCTAGCCCTGTCACCATTCCTGTCACACCCACTTTCCGCAAAGTCATCACCTTAACTAGACCATCAAGCTCTCCTCCTAGCCCTGTCACCATTCCTGTCACACCCACTTTCCGCAAAGTCATCACCTTTACTAGACCATCAAGCTCTCCTCCTAGCCCTGTCAGTCCCACTTTCCGCAAAGTCATCACCTTACTAGACCATCAAGCTCTCCTCCTATACAGTCAGATACAGATACAGTCCTGGGAGCTTCTACTACGTCTTGTGGATTACCTGCAAGAGACAGGCTACCACAATTATAAAGTTAGAGTCAGTTAATTAGTTAGTTAGTAAGTTAGTTAGTGGGGTTTTAGGGCACACAACAGTAAAGTAATGAAGGTTCTATGAACATGCTATCGAAGATAGATGTGGCAATAGGCTATCGTCGCCAAGCCAAAAAAGGGAAAATGGGTATCCAGTGTATTACAATAGAAGAATTAGATGGTTAAAGGGCAAGCACAAGCAGCGATTCATCGTTTCATTTCACTCATGTGTAGGTCTACTTTGGGAGAATTATTGTAAATTATATAAGTCCGCTTGGTGCTGATATTTCAGGAGCTAATTACTTGTCATTAATTCAAAGGTTAATATATAGAGCTATAGTCCTACGAGTGTACCGGTAGTCCCTATATTGATTTTGAGTATTTAGACGAATACGTGGATGATTTTATTGCAAGTAGGCCCACTCCCTCGTCCTCGGCACAAACTCATCGATCATGGCATATAACTTACACCATTAACCTTATCTATGCTACGCCCGAGTTATCTCGGGTTAGCACATTCATATTTCCCGCATTTATTTGCCGCCGTTCTAATCATTCGATTATGTTATTGAAGTGAGCTGAATTCTCTCGGGAAGACGACGCAAGTAACGTGGGTAGAGTGGGCGGCTCAGTAGGAGTCCGATGAAGAAGAAGAATTTTTCTCAGATAATGACAGTGATGTGTATGATGATCAAGATATTGATTTACAAGATAAATAAACATAGTATGTTGTTGCAACATGTCCACCTAGTCGTCAAAAAAGTTAGAGATGGCAGCACGTAGCTTAAACACAGCTAAAGACACTGCCTAAAGTCTGTTCTGTCAAAATGCAACATAACCCATGTTTAATGGTTGGCTAATACAACGTTTTTGATCAAAATGTAACATGTCCTTCGAACATTTGTTTTCAAAGTGAAACAAGTCTATTTGAGGTTATGTTTCGTGATATAGCTGACCAAGCAGAATAGAATGAAGGCGTGGAGGAAGACAATGCAGAGCGTCTGGAGGAAGCTGACCAAGCAGAATCAAATGAAGACGTGGAGGAAGACAATGCAGAGCGTCTGGAGGAAGCTCTAGAAAAAGAATCCAAAAGGAACGGCGAGGGTAAGCAAGACGTCAACTTAGAGGATGGTGAACGCCCTCTTTACCCCAGGGCACCAATTTATATTATTGAAAGCCTGCTGGCAATTCTTGTGTTTACTTCCACCCATTCGGTGACATGCGTAGCTCTAGCTGATCTGTTAATTTTAATTTATTTACATCGCATAACTCCGAACTTTTGTAAAACTTCCCTCTATGTGTTTAAAAAGTATTTTACAGCCGATAACGTTCCCCTTAAATGCCATTTTTATTGTGATTTGTGCTTCCTAAGACTTAAAAACAAAACTGACAAGTGTAATGGCTGCCAATCGAACAACGTTGGTTATTTCATCAAAATTCAACTGCTCGGTCAATTACAAAACATTTTCAGAAGAGATCACTTTTATGAAAATTTGCAAAACAGATTTCGCGGGCAAAAACAATCAGGTAAAAATATCAAAGAAATCTATGACGGAGAAGTAAATGCCAGCCACTTTGGAGACTGTGTTTTTTTTTTACGGAATCAAAACAATACATCATTTATGTGGTATACAGATGGAGTATGTCTTTTCAAATCCTCAAACTTTTCTATATGGCCGCTTTACTTCACTATAAACGAATTACCCTATAATACAAGAACTCAACACGAGAATCTGATTGTGGCAGGCCTGTGGTTTGGCTCGTGTAAGCCAAATCCTAAAACATTTCTTTATCCCTTGCACAAAACTCTTACAGATTTCCACACTTTCCATTTTAATGGCAATTATGGATGTGGGAGATGCAAGGACAAAGGAGAAACGCGTGTGATAGGTGGCAATAGTCGCGTGCACGTGTATCCTTACAATAAAAATATGGAGCTACGTACACTTAACTAAACACTCAAATGGGGGGGAAATTCTACCAAAAATGAATCTAAATTCGGCGTTCAGGGTCCGTCAGTACTGTCATATATCGTGCCAGACATTATTAAATCCACGGGAATTGACATCATGCATGGCGTGTTTTTAAGTGTTATGATACACGAATGGTTTAGTTCAACTTACCACAAACACCATTCTCATCTCAAAAATTGTTAATGTGGTTGATAATCGCCTTCGTTCCCTAAAAGTACCCGGATTTGTCCAACGTGTTCCATGAAGTATTAAAGATCACCTAAACTATATGAAAGCATCAGAGTACAAAAACATATTTTTCTATTATTCGATCCCCGTTTTGAGTGGTATATTGCCCTACGTTTACATGCAACATCATATGCTCCTCGTCTTAGCCGTGTATACGTTAAGTCAAACTAGTATATCACTGCACCAACTAAAATAATGTAGATCTCAGCTACATCAATATGTTAAAGACTTTCAACAGCTATACGGAAAACGTTTCATGTCGATAAATGTTCACCAATTGCTACACCTGCCAGATGCAGCGAGACACTTGGGTCCACTGTGGGTGTATTCTTGTTTTCCGTTTGAACATTTTAACGGAACGTAATAAACGTAATAAATAAATACATAAATCAAAGTTGTGAAACTAATTGTTTAGATCTCATAATGATATTGAGACAGTTTTAAAACGAGTTAACAAAGATTGGAAATGTAAGAATGAACATGGATTAATAAACGTATCCTATCTAGTATTTCTAGTACGGTGGTTGTAAATTGTATCCAAGTAATTGTCTTACAGACTCTGCATATAATCTAAGAAGGGAAAGACACCATGGGAAGGCGAGTATCCAGTGACGAAGCCGAGTTGCAAGGTAATATCTCGGCCAATTAACTGTTATAATTGCCGCAACTTAGAGGGTAGCAACCATACGGGGGGAGTCGAGTCAGTGGAGAGCTCTGATTATAAAAGGTTACTCGCGTACCATAATTGTCTTGAAGAACTCGGGGAACGAGCAAAGTTCTCTCATATTGAGCCGAACATAGCGAGCATAAATCTGAGATATGTTCTCCCCGTCGGTCACCCCGACGGTCTCTGCTTCGGTCATCCCGCCAGTCACCCCGACGGTCCCTACTACGTTCTCCCAGACAATCTGAGATATGTTCTCCCGTCAGTCACCCCGATGGTCTCCGCTTCGGTCATCCCGCCAGTCACCCCGACGGTCCCTACTACGTTCTCCCAGACAATCTGAGATATGTTCTCCCCCCGTCGGTCTCCGCTTCGGTCATCCCGCCAGTCACCCCGGTGGTCCCTACTACGTTCTCCCAGACAATCTGAGATATGTTCTCTCCGTCGGTCACCCCGACGGTCTCCGCTTCGGTCATCCCGCCAGTCACCCCGACGGTCCCTACTACGTTCTCCCAGACAATCTGAGATATGTTCTCCCCGTCGGTCACCCCGACGGTCTCCGCTTCGGTCATCCCGCCAGTCTCCCGGACGGTCTCCACGACTGGCTGCGACCAAACCTCATATGCCAAGCCAACGTATGCCTAAAGGTTTGTTTCTTGATAGCTGAATTAATGTAGGAATTAGATGGAATGTAGCACAAGTAGAGGCCTTAATTACCACGAACTTGATTTTAAATGGGTTCACTGCCTGGCAAATTAATAGGTTCTTAGCAAATTTGCACTGGAAAGTACAACAATACTTAACCCGTGGGTGCTGCTAAGAAAAAACATGGTGTAGGCCTAATATTATTAAAACATAATTTATCGTTCAACAAAGTACAATACTATTGATGCTGAGTTGTTGAGAAATTGCAGATGAGGTTCTATTCATTAAAAAGATACATAAGATAATAGAATGTATGAAGGAAAGTTTTTAGTGTCAAGACAAAGGCCCAGTATTTCATTCTCAGTATAGGGCCTTATATTTAACACTGGTAATTTTATTAGGTATGACAATTTATTGCATTGATTGGATATTGCTTAACGTCTCATATTTATGCAACTTGGCTAATATTGCAGATAACGCAGTTGATGTCAACGACTCTTCGAGGAATTTGCCACAATTAAGCAGGAAAGGAATCTTCAAGAAAAAAAGCAGTATGCATAAACACTCTAGGCGTACAAGTAATGAGCCACAAATAAGTGGAAAAGGACAATTAAGTGCAAGAGAAACTTTGCACCAAAAAGGTAGTAGCCTTAAACACACTAGCCGTATTCCAATTTTAAGTGTCCAGTTTGTTATAATTTTTCATCTTTGGCTCGTAACAAGAACGGCGTACTAATTCGGAGAACGCACACAACAATCTCAATCAACAACAACAATCTTCATCTACCTGATGATGATGATATTAATGTTTCAAGTGTGACAACATGTGCTGATTGGGGCTATCCTCTGACAATATTAGACCTACAAATGTTAACGCACGTTTATTTAACTAGTAATAAGCTAAACGTAACGCAGTTGTGTGACTGAATGACTCTAAATACGGATTTATGTTATTTATTTATTTATAAAAACAACGTAACAGGGGTTGATTGGGCATATTGTTATGCCGTCACAAATCTGAGCTATGTCAGAGGCTGTCTAGTAATATATGTAGGGCAAGGGCAAAAACCTGATTTTCAAAATTATTGTCTGGGGCACTATTGTTGGGGGGCTTTCACACCAAACGGGGGCGTACGGGCCCCTAATACCTCCGGGATAAAGTTGGATGGAAGGCAGTGAAACGATTCTTATTTCAAAATTGATGATAATTATAATAAATTCAGCGACTAAACGGACGGCCTTGCTAGAAAGGCCGATAGGCTTGTGCAGAATGTCACTACAAACCAGGCCGAACGTTACATGGGACTAGTAGCGCAAATTACTGGAGGCAAACGGAAGAACCTCACAACTTTAGGGGGCTACACATACGCCTGTATGGGTGCCGGCCTATACCATGTATGCATATATATATAAAATGATTTTTAAATTTTCATATTGCATGTAATTTCCCCAAAATACATTATTCAATGCTCTATATTTTCAATTGAAAACAACTGGATGCACACCTCAAAAATAACTATGTAATGTAAATTTTTTCTACCTTAAAATTATCCGTTGCATGTCTGAAAATTTTTCAATTGACACTTTCACCTTAAGGTGAAAGTCGTTGAAAGCCAGTCGTTTTGGGAAACGTCGTCCGATTTCCACTCGAAGGTAGTAGTTTAAGTAGCATTAGTTTACTGACGACGAGAAAGCGCAGAATGTCTTCCGAAGGAGACACTGACGGGACCAACGTCCCCGTCCGACGCAACACCCGCGTCGGCTCAGTCTCCTCCACTGCCGTCACTGTCGATACCGTCTTTCGAGACACTCCAGTGACGAGCAGGAAGACTGCCGCTCCCTCCAAGGTGACACTCAACGACACGGGGTCTCTGACCACCACCTCTACCAGCGACGTTGCCGTTGAGCACAGCTCCCGCAACGTCGCTCTCTACTCTTCTCCGTCGTCGACCACTGGCGCCAGCATCATCCCCGACACGCCAGTGATGGCGAGGAAGTCTGCCGCCAGGGACAATGTCCCCAGGGTGACACCCACCACCGTCCCCGTCAGGCGCAGCAAACGCGTCGCATCTCTCTCTTTTTCAGGTCCCCTGGTCACTGTCGATACCGTCTTACCAGACACTCCGGTGACCAGGACAAAGTCTACCACCAAGGATAACCTCTCCAAGGTAACACCCTCCGACGCGAGGTCACAGAGCAGCACCGACACCAGCGACGTTGCCGTCGAGCACAGCTCCCGGAACGTCTCGGTCTGCTTTTCCGCGTCGTCGACGACTAGCAAGAGTATCATCTCAGACACGCCGGTGATGGCGAGGAAGCCTGCCGCCAGGGACATTCGCCCCGCGGTGACACCCGACACCGCGGTGCCAGAGAGTACAACTGTCACCCCTGTCCCCCGTCTTCGGCGCAGCACCCGCGTTGCCTCAGTCTCCTCCGTCACTGTCGATACCGTCTTCCAAGACACTCCGGTGACGAGGAGAAAGACTGCCACGACTGCCAGTTTTCACGATTTTCGGATTTGTTGGCAAGTCCAAAATATACTATATTTGAGATTTTTCCGACTGATTTGGACTAAATTCCAAATTAAATAATAATTAAATTAAATTAAATTGGAAAAAAATCTACGGCCGTAGGGCTGTCCATGCATGCTTTACTGACAAATTTCCATAGCTTTGTATACGTCGGATGCTTCTTGGCCGAGCGAACAGCTATTGTGCCACCTGCGTCCCATTCCCTCTGATGCTGATGGTGTTCAACAGAACTGATGGTGTTCAACAGAACTGATGGTGTTTGCAATCGTCGCTGATGCCTGACAGGTGCATTGGAGCTGCTCTTTAGCAACAAAAAAAACGGGTTTAGGTTGGCAACCGCTAGCATTTTTCTCGCGAAAGCTGAATACGGCGCAATGCAAAATTTCGGTGCATACGATTGTTAGTTTGTTAGTTAGTTTTAAAAAAAAAAAATTATTCCATTACCGGTAGGCCTATCTGTTATAGAAATTAAAATACAATCAAATGAATCAGTAGGCCTATTGATGTTCAAAATAGGCCTACATTTTTTCGTTGAGTGTTAGTGAGTATTTCCCCTTTATTTTACAAAAAAAAACTTTTGGGGGTGCAATTGCCGAAAACTTACTTTTTTCAAACCGTTTTCCCCCGATAAATTCTATACCGTTCAACTGATTTGTACCAAATTTGGAACACAACTTCTTATGGTAGTAAATATACAAAATGACCTACAATTTTGGCATGTATGTGGAATAGTTTAGAAAATGTTGATCAAAAACTGCACAAAAAAATTAGATTTTGAAAGATATTTTTAAAAATTTGTCAAACTCAAAACGGTTAAATTGAAAACTATACTCTTAGGTCACATTGTTAGTTGACTTGTTCTGAACACACACCAAAATTATCAGCTCTTATTAATACCTATTTACAGATTTTATTAAGGAAACGCCAGTCCATGTTTTGACAAAAAATTTGTGCGTAGGTAGGTAATAAGGTTCCGACAAACGAATTTTTTTGTCGAACAGTACAAAACTCGTATTTGTACCATTTGACAAAAAAATTCGTTATTTTTAGAAAACTATTTTAGCTTTAGTCAAGTAATAGCTAAAGGTGTTAAGAAACTATGTCCAGATAACCGATTCTCAAAATTTAATTTTGAACTAGTCTTGTATATTACACTTTTGTCCAAAAATCTAACTATAACTTCCAAAAGTGAGGTTATGTCCCCCCCCCCCAAAAAAAAATACACATTTTTTTCTGTTATTTTAAAGGCCTTCTTCTTTCATTCAGCAAACTTTTCAGACATGTTTCTTCGAGTTTCAAATTATCGGCCAGATAGGTGGTACAATAGCCTTAAACACATGTACTACTTAACACTGATGGTGATAGAACACTTTAAAAATTATGCAAATTTCAGACTTTACATTTTATGCAAAAAAAAAACAGATTTTCGGGGCAAAAAAAAAAAAAAACCTTGAGTTTTCAAGGCCGACGTTTACAATGCATACCGGTGCAGCCACAACATGTTTTCGGAAATTTTTCATATTATTTTATGCATCCATTTTTGGGGTATTAAATTAGGGTTTTTTTGGGGTTTTCCAAAACGGCTTTATGATGTTTTGTGTGAAATTTAAAAACGTTTACAAACGGGCCCTTTCATAACCCTTTGCGTTTACTTTTTTAAAAAAAATTAAATTTTCTGCTAGTTACGAAAAAAAAAACACCCGACTAATTTTATTGGGGGGTCGGGGAAAAAATTGAAGTTTTTTGGCTTCTCATCTTAATTTTTATTTCGTAAAAAACGATGCATACTCACAAATTTCACAGGGGTATGGATCATATCGAAATTTAACTAGTTTTTTTTGGGGATTATGCTGAAAAAAATTCGTATTGGTTAAAAGGGTTTTTTTTAATTTAAATTTCCTGTCTTTTTAGGTGTGTGTGTGTGTTTTTTCCCGCTTCCCTTATTTCACAATTTTGTTTAATACAATTCTTTATTTTCTTCACATGAAAAATGTTTAAATGTTTTAAAAATGTTTTTTTTTTTTTAGGGCTGGGGCATGAAGGGGGCTCTTTCCTGCGAAAGGAGCGGGCAAAAGTGTCTAAAAAAAAAACCCCAAAAAGTCGTTGTTAAACGCGGGGAGCAAGCCATGGGGTTTGAGTGGCCCTACCCGGAAATACCCCCCTAAAAAAAAAAAAATAAAATTGTATAAATAGAATTATTTTTCTAGAGGGGGGGGACTACTTTAAAACAAAAAAAATTTTGGTTTTTGGTTATAATAAATACTTTTTTTATTGTTTTCATACCAGTAAACTTGCTTTACTATTAATTTTTAAATGCTTTTTATTTTTAAACCCTTTTAAAAAGAAAAGTTTCCCTTTCATTAGAAAAAGAGTTTCAAAAACCGTCAAGGGGACAAAAGGGAAAAACCATTGGAGAAAATAAGAAAACACGGGCCAAAAAAGGGGACCCCTTAAGGCACCCACATACAATTTTAAAAGGGGGGAAAGTGAAACTTGTTTTTACCTCGATATGGGTTTTTTCCCCCCCTTCACACAGTTACGGGGACCCCCCAAAATTTCTGAAAAAAACTACTGAAAAATTTTCCAAATTTTTTTGTATACGTCGGAGGGCTTCTTGGCCAAACCCAAAAAGGCTATTTTTGCCCCCCGGGCGTCCCTTTTCCCTCGGGTTTTGCGGGAGGGGGTTTCAACTGAGGGTTTTTTGAAAATTCGCCGCTGATGCCTGACGGGGTGCTTTGGGAAAGCTCCCTTCTTTGGGAAAAAAAAAAAAGGGGTTTTTGGGTTGGAAACCCCTACATTTTTCTCGCGAGAGCAAATCGGCCCGCAATGCAATTACGGCCCCTTTACGTTTTTTTAGTTAGTTAGTTAGAAAAAATTAAAAATTTTAAATTTTACCGGTGGGGCCTTTTCTCTTATAAAAATTTAAAAAATACAATCAAATGAATCGGGTAGACCTTTTGTTTTAAACCTGGGGCCAAACATTTTTTTCGTAGGTTTTTAGTGAGTTTTCCCCTTGATTTTAAAAAAAAAAAACCTTTGGCCCGGCGAAATTCCCAAAAAAACTTACTTTTTTAAAAAAACCTTTTCCCCCGATAAATTCTATACCTTTCCCAACTGATTTGTCCCAAAAATTTTGGAAAACAAAAATTCTTATGGTAGTAAATTTATACAAAATGACCTAAAATTTTTGGGGCCCTTTGTTTGTGGAAAGTTTAAAAAATGTTGATCAAAAAACTGCCCAAAAAAAATTTGATTTTGAAAGTATTTTTAAAAAAATTTTTTCAAACTTTAAAAAAAGGTTAAAATTTTAAAAATTAAATCGTTTTGGTCACAAATTTTAGTTGACTAGGTTTTTAAACACACACCAAAAATTTCAACTCTTATTAAAATATTTTTACAGGGGTTTTAAAGGGAAAAAGCCCGTCCATGTTTTGACAAAAAATTTTAAATTTCATTTTCTAGGAAAAAAAAAAAAGCCAAATTTGTTGGTTTTAAAAAGAGTTTAGCAAAGCCATGTGTTTTAGAGGGGCCCACCCGGAAAATTCCCCTAAATAAAAAAAAATAAAAAATTTTATAAATGAATTTATTTTTCTACATCTAGAAAAAAAAAAAAGGGTGTAGGGTTTGGGAACCCCTAGCATTTTTCCCCCCCCGGAAAGCTGGAAAAACCGGGGCAATGCAAATTTCGGGGGCATAAAGATTTTTTAGGGGTTTGTTAGTTGGGGTTTTAAAGGGGGAAAAAAACAGTCCCAGGTTTTCATTTCCCTGAAAAATCCTTGGCCCGTCTACGGGCCCCCCCCCCAATTCCCCCCCCGGGACTTTTCCCTTAATTTTAGTGGAAACCAGGAAAGTTTTTCAAAACTACCCGACCACAAGCCATTAATATTTGGGGTCCCAGCAAAAGGGCCCAACAATTTTTCCCCGGCGGCAATTTTCGGTACCCCGGGCTCCCCCACAAGTCTAAATTGGTTTTTCTTTTCCCACAGATTTTCCCCGGGCGGAAAATTTTTCGTTACCAATGCTTTTCTCCCGGGGGGGGAAGCGATCTCAGGGGCCCCCGTGGGTTTAAAGAGGGCAATAGCCCCAAACCCCAATTTAACATTTCCCCCAAATCCCAAACGATTTCCACTACAGACTGCACTCGGAAAAATGAAAACCGGGGTAGCCTTTTTGACAGCACCCCTGGTGTTTTAAAACCCTAATTTTTGCACTGAACAAAAAAGGGTAACCCCCGACCCCAAAAAAAACTGGGTCAAACCTGGGGCGGGAAAGGAATAGATGGGGGAAAAAAAACGCTGAGATCCCAAAAGCTTTTCGGGGGAGAAAACCCAAAAAAATTTTAGTCTGGGCCCAAAAAAGACATAACCCGGGGGCTTTTAAAAGAACACATTTAGCAGAAACAGAAGCCAACCCCATGTGCCCGTGGATCCGAACAGAGCGAACCAAGGCGGAAAAAAAAATTTCAGCTCAAAAACCGTTTTCAAGGCTTAAACTCACCATTGAACAGAAAAAACCCAGCACTTTTTTAAAAATCCACTTTTTCATGGGTACACGGACGGAACGACGGGACACCAACACTGAGATGACGGAAGGGAGGACCCAAAAAAGAAAAAGAACTAAAACCTTTCCCGTTGGCATAAACAAAACAACCTCCCTGAAAGGGGCAAAAAACATTAAGAAAAGATGGGAAAGAGAAGGAGGGGCACGGGCCCCCCCCCCCAAAAAACTTGAACAAGGGAAAAAACATTAAACAGCAAAAAAAGTTTGGGTAAAAAAAAACCCCTTTCTTTTCTGTGGAAGGGGCCCCTTGATACCCGAGGGGAAGGGGCGCGGACAAAACACGTCCGCCTAGGTCAAGAACAACAGCCCGACTGCGAGGTGAGGCCCCCCTGCTGTGCTGTGTGCGTGCAGGTAGTAGTCAAAAGGTGCGGGCGGCGAGGTCATATCGAAGCAGGCAGCAAGGTGCATTGACGTTTTTCAAATCGTGTTGATGACAGTGGCACATGTGCTTTTAGGTGTGTAATAAATTAATTGTGAGTGAAGATATGTCGTAAGGCTCATCGTGACAACACTACATTGTTACAAATATCACATTTTTAGGGATTTTCCTTTTACTATGGACGAACTTTAACAATAATTAACATGGTGCATTTCACTTCAAAAGCAGTACTTGTAATGATTACTAGATGACCAATATCTCAAAGAGATGGCAAATGCACTGGAGGCCGCCCTCGACGACATGGAAAAGGCATGTGGCGAAGATAGACAGACAGAGGAAGCAAGACCAACAACAAACAAAGTGAAACGCCGCAAAAGGCCGGGAACCACCGAAACCAGGCGGGGTTGCGGTAGGTCAAAATGCTTAAAAAAACCATACGTGATTCGCACATTTTAAAATGTTTTTTACAAAAGTATGAAACTCTAGGTTGTTTTTGGAGAAACCAGATTAAAGTAACTTTGTATTTCCACAGGTGCTCACGGCAGGGGCCGCGGTGCCCCTTCTCTTTGTGGAAGATTTAAGTGAAGAGGGCACTTACTATCTTTTGACATCGAGGCTGAATTCAGATCCAATAGAAAACTCATTTGCCTTTTAAGAATGCCAACAATAATAACCCGTCAGCTCGACAGTAAACACGAAAATCTCAAGCAAAGCATGCTGATAAATCTAATACAACCAACCCAAGTCTAGTAACTGCGAGCCAGACGATGACGTTGTGATTGACACCATTGGCGTTAATTCAGAAGTACGGGCAGCTGTGGCAGGACCATCAAATGCGACTTCGATTGTCGAAATGGAACTCGACGACGAAGTACCAGTCACAGAAGATGGATCGCATGTGTTTGGACACACCTCAACAGAACAGTGCGCTATTGTTTACGTTGCAGGATGGTTGGCCAGGAAATGCAAACAGAAATTTCTTGCAACCAATTGTAGAGAAACGTTGTGCAAAAGGTAACCAAACACTGTCAAATAGCCATCAAAGTTTGTAATACTTTCGGGCCTTCATGACGAAAGACGGTTGTGACCTAGGCCATTTGAATGCACCGAGTGACAGGTTTCACAAAATATTTAGTGAACAATCGGATTTTTTTTAATTGATTGGATATTGCTTAACGTCTCATATTTATGCCACTTGGCTAATCGAGACGAAGAGAGGGACGTAAGGGATGACGCGGGGGGGTCAAAGGGGGGACAGGCCTGTCCTGTTAGAACAGCCACAAGTGTATGGGGGAGGGTTGGGTTGGTATGCTTAACGTCTCATTTTATGCAAAATGGCTATCGAGCCGAAGGGAGGGGGCCCG
>JAMZAV010006790.1:0-35205 GCA_024449915.1 Sweltsa coloradensis | reverse complement strand
TCGGCTCCGAACCCTTCTTCCAAAACTTCACTTTGGTAATACAACCTCCACCCATGTCGGGTGCCCAATGTACAAAAGGTGACAAATGTTCACTAGCCGATTGACCGGTGGGCTAGTTCTGAATCTCCAATCTAGATGAGCAGGTGGCCAAAGTTGCGTTTTGGTCCATGTTTCTCGCAAGAACTTTTTTCCTCAACAACCAGGATCCCCTTTTCCACCGGCACGGGTCGCACCGCACGGCAAACACGGCGGTAGACGTTTAGAACACAAAGGGGGCCAGCATTGATGGTGAAGAGGTAGAAAAAGTGAAAAAGTAATAAATAGATATGATTGTAGAGTAAATGTGAGTGTGGGAAAGTGAAAATATATGCATGAGAGCCCCCTTTGCGATCTCCAGTCACCTCAAGATCTTATTTGAGGGGTCCACACCGACTGCCTCTTTGTCGCCTTTTACGTTTGAGCCGAGGAGGAATGCTCTGGGCCAATTCTACCCCGGGCCCAGACGGGGATTTTTCTTGTGTCATTGTCATCGTCGCCGGGGGGTGTTAAGGGAAGGGGACAAGGTCCCCGACGACGATTGCCAGAGCTCGCCTCTAGTTTCGGGGAGTAAGATACTCCCTCTTTCTAGCTGATGTTTGCGAGGTGGACTTTTTCTCTTGAATCGCCTTTTACGATTAGCAGAGCCATGCTCTGGGCCAAATTCTACCCCGGGCCCAGACGGGGTAGGTGGTAACGAGGTCGGGTAGGACGACGTAAGTGCGGGCGGGGTCCCCTACCTAGCTGTAGCCTGCAGGCATTCAAATAATGCCTCACACTAAGATGATGTTATGGGGTATAACCTACGCTTCTTCTCTCTTCTTACGAACGGCAGAGCTATATTCTTCCCGGGCCCAGGACGGGGACGCGTCGTGGGTTTTCATCGTCATAGCCTTTGTCATCGTTAGTGTTGGTTTATAGTTGTTGTCGTCGTCCAACAGTTCGTCGATGAAAGGGTACATATCCCCGTCGACGACTACCAGAGCGCGCCTCTAGTATTGGTCGTAAAATACTTCTCAATACTAGCTGGTGTTTGTAAAATAGGGCTTTGTCTCGGTCCTCGCCTCTTACGATTAGCAGAGCAATGATCCAGGCTAAATTTAGCCCGAACCCAGGCGGGAATAATTAGAAACGGGTGGGGGGAAAAGGAAAAATTTGGGGGTCAACCGGATGGTCGTCATAGCCTGCGTCAAAGATTTAAGCCAATACGATTTTTGGTTTATTTGGATTAAGGACGCGTCAACCTTAGGTCATAATGCACCATTCTAACCTAGGGGGGGGGGGGGAAAAGGGGCCCATGCTGGTCAGACCCAGCCACGGGAAAGGGGAGGAAGGGGGGTTTCTCACGTCGCGGTCGTCATTGTTTTTTGTCATTGTTCGTGGTGTCATTGTCTTTGTCATCGTCGCCGGGGGTCGTCAAGGGAAGGGGGCAAGGTCCCCGGCGACGATTGCCAGAGCTCGCCTCTAGATTCGGGGATAATAACTACCCTTCTTGCTAGCTGATGTTTGCAGGTGGACTTTTTCTCTTGAATCGCCTTTACGATTAGCAGACCATGCTGTGGCCAATTCTACCCCGGGCCCAGACGGGACTAAGCCAATACGAATTAGTTGTCGGCTTGTTATCCCAAAAAATAGTTTTGTTTTTTTTGGTTTTAGGAAGCGTAAATCGATGGGTCGTAATGTACCACGCTAGCCCAGGGGATACTGGGGAGGCCACAAGCATGCTGGACAGATCCAGCCACGTACAGATAAGGAAAGTGGTTCAGGATTTAAAACTATTTCAAACTGATACAAGGCCTTTGCTGGCTAGACCCAGTCATAGGTAACTCGAAGAAACATACATTCCAGTACAGAAACTGTTTGCCTTCCTTGTCGAAGCAAAGCCACCCCCTCTTTCTTTTGAGGCCAGGCCTGCTGGGGTGTATACAACGAATTCAAATCTATCAGATACAAATCAACTCTATTTACCTCAGTAGTTTAACTAATTGTCTTCTATTAAACAGCTTATAATATTGTGTCGATATTCAATATTATCCAGGCTAAATACACAACCAAAATCTGTCTCTGCTGAGCTGCTCTGTGAGGCGTCCATACCGTCGCTTGTTTACAATGGTGAATATCTCGAGTCATGGGCGAAGGAAAACGACTTGCAGCTGTTTCCAGGGACCCGAAGCTCCCTTCTCTTTCAACAGTGGTCGGTGGAAGAGGGGGTTAAAAACCCTTGACAAAAATTTTTGTGACCTCAAAAATTTTGAAACCCGTTTTGAGAAGCAAATTGGTAAAACCAACCCCCGGGAAATCAACATGACAACCCACAGTAAAGTTCGTCCCGGGGGTCAACCCGGGAAACGATTTCTCTTCAGGGGCCCGGTTCAACTTAAAAAAGGGCCCAAATTTGGGGCAGCATTCAGCACCGACCTAGATGCAAAAAATTGCCCTTATCCCCAAAACGAGAATTACGACATTTTCATCGGACTAGTAAAACAAATCTAAAAGGTAGAAGGGCCCCAAAAGAGGTGCCGGGAACAAAATACATCCTGGTTTAAACGGAGATGCCAAACCCCGCTGGCCCGCTAACAAGGCCTTTTTTCGGGGAAAGGGGACCCATTTGCAGAAGAGCCGATGGAAGCTGGAGAAGTACTCATGGCACCCATAGCGGAGGCCCGGGAAAGGGGCCAAGGGGTTGTAAAATTTGTGGGGGAATCTGGACATGAAACGGAACGCAGAAGGGCCTGGAAATCCTGAAAAACCTTAGTGGAAGGCGACAAAGCCAAAAAAAAATTCAGGAAAGTAACTCCAAACCGGGTAGAAACCCAACTGCCTTATAACGGCAAGACGCCCGGGAAAGAAAGTTGAAACATCCTATAGTGGGGGGACGTGGAACCCGAGACAGACCATTTTGGGGGACGGGGGTTTACTATACCAGAACTTGAAGTTCCATAAAGGCCCTAAAGAAAAACCCAAAGCGGCTGGTTGCGAGTCAGGGTTGGAAAATTTCAAAATTTGGGCCCCAAAGACTAAAAAGGGGTTCGGAGTTTATGAATGCTGCGTTCGCAGATGACAATTCCCGAAGATGTGGAGACAGGCAAGAGGGGGTCGCTTACTAAAACCCAGAGAAAGACCCCAATGCCCCCAAAAGTTTCCGCCCTATATCCTTGTTGCGCCCCCCCTTTTTAAGCCCTAGGGGCCGACTTACCCTGAACCGTTCCCCGAGCCCCTTTGGAAGAAAGGTTTATACCACAAAAAAGCTGGTTCAAAACCTGGTAAATTTTGCTGCGGAAAAAATCCTTAAACCTTTTACCCAAACATAGAGGACGGCTTTCAGAGGAAGGAAATTACGGGCGTCGTTTCATAGCCCTTTACGGCAGCATTCGACACTGAAAACCACAGGAAAATACTGAGGAAAGGTATGAGGAGACAAAAGGACCCGACTTACAACGATGATCGGTATTTTAAATACAAAAACAGAAGGTTCTATTTTTCCCCTGCAGGGAAAAAATAGTCGTTGGAGAGTGCAGAAGAATGGACTGCCCCGGGGAAAGCGTGTTGTCGGCCATATTTTAAAAACGCTACACCAACGACCACCCCAACCCCGGGGGGGAATTTTTTTTTTTTTTTTTTTAAAAAAAACCCCCCCGGCAGTACATTTTTGCTGACGTTTCAGGGGTTGGGCACCCAAAAGGGCCCTCTAGTTTCACGGAGGTCGAGGGAAAACGGTCAATTTCCCCCTTTGGGGGAAAACTCTCCCAGTACTATGACTCGCCCCAATTTTTTGGGAAAACCCAAACCCGAGGGAAGACCCCGGGTGGGGTGTTTTTTCACCTAAAAAACCCCGCGGGGGCCAGGAAAAAAGGTATAGTATGGAGAGGTAAAAAACCCCAAATACTGCCGACCCCCAAAATCTGGGTATCCCCACTGGATCGCACGCTAACTTTCAAGAACACTGTACAAACACAAAGGGAAAGGTCAGCGCCCGAAAAAAAATTTCTACGAAAGCTGACAAGCAAAACCTGGGGAAAGCAAAAACCATCCACGTCAGGACATCAGCGCTCCCACTGTGCGTGTGGGCCGCCGAGTATGCCGCCCCAGTGTGGAGCGCTTCTGTGCATGCAAAAGCGATTTTCCGGAGGGTCGAATTAAAACTCTGTGGGGTTTTGAAAACGGGCTCCCTAAAACCCAAACCCCCGGTACATAAGTTTTTTTTACCCGCTTATGGGATAGCCCCCCCTCATATCCGCCGGAAAAACCCCGCGGGCAAAACGTGGAAAAAGGCGAAGCAGGAGACAGACCCTCGCCCCCCGGGAGGGAAACACCAACTTTTGGGAAAAAACGATTTTCGTTCCGGGAAAGAGTTTTTTGCCCAGAACTCACGTTTTAGAAGTTAAACCAGAGGAAATGTGTCCCCCACGGGAAAAACAGCGAACTCCCTGCACCAAAACTTTGGGCCCCAAGGGAAAGAGACGTTCCAGGGGGTAACTGCCCTTCGGGGTTTTGGGGGACATTAAACCGTTTAAAAAACTGGAGTGCGAGATGCGGGACAGCAGGGCATAAGTGGGGCCTTTTACCACCCGCCAAGACCCCCATGTGTGAGGGCGGACAGGTACAGGATCCGATCACCTCCTGGTTTGCCCCCCCCTCGACGAAAAAAGGGGGTTCCCCTCGCGATATTTTGGGAAAGAAAATCCCCAAAAGGGAATGGCTTTTGAAAATTTTTTGGAAAATTTGGGTTTTTAAAACCGGACCCCCCCCCGGAAAGAAAAGTAAGTCCGGGTGGGTTTTGCCCGCAGCTTTCAACCATTTTAGTGCGCACGCCGCCTCGACATGTCTGAGAATATTTACTACGCCCCTGCGTCGAAGACTTTTTCCCTTTTCGCCCCGGAAAAAAAATAGTCCTATATTTTTTTTTAATTCCCGATTATTTATATCCTATCGAATTTTTTCCAATTTGAAATTTTTTATATATACCAAAAAATTTTCCTAAAATATATTTATTAATTTTTTAGGGGGGAATTAAATTGTCAATATCATTTTGTTTCTTTAATCGTTCGTGAAAAAAAGGGCCACTAGTTTCACTTGAACCCGGGTTTAAATTTTGGCCACGAGCTTTGCGTAGGTTTAGGGCGGAATTTGATAAATTTGTTTTGGAAATTTTAAATGCCAGGGGCCGTGGTAAAGAGCCCCCCACACAAAAAAAAATTTTTGTGAAATACACCCAAAACCTTACACACTAAAAAGGAAATGAGATCTAAAAAAGACCAAGCTCATTTCCCTTCTACTTTTTGCGCTTTTTTTTTAATTCATAAAGGGACAGGCCCGAAACGGGCTTTTCCTGTTCTAGCACCCCATGTCCACCAAGTTTTTAAAAAAACTAATTAAAAAACTTTCATGTATACCCCAGTTCTGTGAGTGTGTGGGCAAGAGTGGGGAAGTTTTCATGAGTACCCGATATTGACATTGTAGAATTTTGGGAAAAAGAAAGACTTTCTTTTAAAAACCGGGCCTACGGGAAAAGATGAAGAAATTTTAATATTATTGGATTCTATTGTGAAAAAAGGCTCAACGTTGTCTTGCGATCGTTTTGATGAGTTCAACGCATTTTTAAAATAAAATAAATAGTTTTGAATTCAGAGTTCTCCCCTACTCAGTCACAGATCTGTTTTCAGTAGGGGAAAATTTTAATTAGAGCCGACCAACCCAAACCGTGAAAAACCCCGACCCCCACAAACGAGCGAAAAAATGTTTAAATTTAGAAAACCGGGGCTTTTTAAGTAGAAAAACCACGATCATTAAAACAAAAACATGATTCACCCCAAGGACAGCACTAGAATCAACAAGGCTCATATGGAACAACCAAAAACGACGACAAATTTGAGAAACTAGGGCGCTTAAACCCGGGTTTGGGTTATTTTGCGCCGCCGTGATAAGGGAAAGTTAATGAGATGATTTAAACGGTGTTTTTGATGATTAGATATTTTTCAAAGTATTGAATAACAAAAAAAAATGATGATAAAAAGAAATGCAAAGGGAAAGTTATGTGTGAAAATAAAAAATAAAAAAATGAAAGAAATGTGTATGATGTAAATTTTTTTTTTTGTTTAAATGTTTACGTCGGGGCCTTTCCCCCCCTTTCCCCTTGAGGGCCCCCCCGGCAAAAGAGGGAAAACGACACAACGAACGATGACAAAGAGGGTGCCCGACCGCGACTTGAAAAAACCCCCCTTACCCCCAAATTTACCCGTGGGGGTTTTCTGCCCAGCAGGGCCATTCCCCCCCAAAACCCCCTTAGGCTAGAGTGGTGCATTATGCCCTTTAAGGGTTTAAAGCGCCCTTTAATAAAAATAAACAAAATATATGGATGAGAAATTTAGAAAGTTTGTCGACTTTACACATGATAGAAGTTTTCATATGATTGGGGAGTTTCAAATTGCATGCGCAAGGCATCATTTTTGGTAAATTTCCCTAGCAAAATGATTTACGGTTAAAGGTACTTTAAATTTGTGTCACATCTGGAAAAAATTTCTTTGGTTAAGAGAAAACCCGTGAAAACGAGGGTGTGTGGCCTTTTCAAATTTTGGGAAAAAATGCCATCTTCATCTATATAGGGGAGAGTCGAGACGTAGGGGGGAAAAACTATTTTATTAGAATGTGGGCTTTCACACTACGCAATTTGTTATTCGCCCCCCAAACATCCCAAGATGTTTGTGGGAAACCAACAATTTTTGCTAAATCCACTCTTGACACTGGGAAGGGGAAAACTAGATCGAAATGGGGTCGCGACGCGGGGAAAAGTTTCGTTAGAGCCCGATCAGCGTGTTCTTTTCCCCGAAAGGGGTGATTTCTTTGGGCCAGAGCTCGCCTCTATTTTCCGGAGAAATAATACCCCCTTTACATTTTATTGATGTGTGGGATCTTTCCCTTTCCCTCGCCTGTCACGTTTACCCTAGCCCGCTCGGAGCCAGCTCTCCCCCGGGGGCCCAGGGGGGGAAACTTTTTGGGGAAAGGGAGGAGATTTGTTGTGCCAACCAGAACACGGGGAAATTTAATTTTTGGGCACTAAAAGCCTACCCTGCTCTGGAGCCAGCTCTACCCCGGGGCCCGGGCGGGGAACTTCTTGTTGAAGAGGTGACTTGTTGTCCCAAAACCCAGAACACGAGGAATTTTTTATGAGCACTTACAGCCTCACCAAAGTTTCAACCAACATAAAATATGAAATTTCAAATGTAAAATTTAAAACCCTTTTATCACGGTTGAGGGGTGAAAATTTGCAACTTAAAAATAAATTTTTTTGATATTTTAAAAAAAAGTCTCTCTTTTAAAAATTTGAAACCATGTTTTTTAGTTTCTATTACCCCTAATTAGTTAAAGCCCAAAAAATTGAGACTAAAATATTGGTTCCCAAGTATCACGTCAAATTTTTGGGTTTAAAATTTTTTTTTTTTATTTTATTGTTTATCCTTTTTGTTATTACATTTTTAACAAAAAGGGAAAAGGCTTTCGACACTAGTAAAAATTTTACTAAAAATTTATATCTTTGTAGAAATTTTGTGCCGGGGGCGACCTGAAAAAGCCGGGGAAACCAAAGTTTAAAACCACGGCACTTGTAGAGGGTTTTCTCCCAAAATTTACCCTTACACAGGGGGAAAAAGGGGGGAAAAAATACTTAGGCAGTTTTTGGAGGGCGGGCGGCAGGCGTTCCAGGGGTTAAAAACCCCGGAAAAGGGAAAAAAGCACTTAAGCCAAGCAATGGCCCATGTAGGGAGACTTTTAGAATTTTAGGGCGCTTAAAAACGGTTGGGCCCATTTTGCGCCGCGGTGTGATATTTTAGGGAAAATAATAAAATGAGTTTATGGGGGGTTTGATGATTATAATGGCTGTATTCTAAGTTTTAAAAAAAAAAAAAAATTATAAGAGCTGTTTTTATAGAAAACCTTTTTATTTTCTTAATTGATATCGTTGATTGGAATTTTCCGTTAGACGTTGGTCCCTAATCTCTAGGGCCCAAATTCCCCCCTCCTTTTGGAAAGGGTTTGTCGGGGAAGGTAAAAGTTAATTTTATTGGGGGCTTTCTAGGTTGGTTTCAAATGCGCTACTGTAGCCTAGGGTTAGGGGGGGAAAACGCCCCATGCTGGTCGGGAACCCAAAGCCACGGGTGGGGAAAGGCAGAGGGGGTTCTAAAGTGGGGGCCCCTATCGTCTTTGTTATCGTTCGTGTTGTTATTGTCGTCGTCGTGGGGGTTTGCATGGTCGTCAAGGGGAGAAGGATGGGTTTCGACGACGAAAAGCCAGCGCTCGCCTTTAGTTTTAGAGGGAAAAAATTCTCCCCCCTTTTTGGTTTTTTTTTTTAATATAGAATAGCATGTATATTTTATTTCCCTTTCAAGGGGTTCAATGTGCGTAAACCCACACGTACATCCCCGGGGAGGCGACCCCCACGCAGTAACAAAATATCGTGTTTATTAACCCCAAACCTTTTTTCAAAGCCCCCAATTTGTGAAAATTTTTTAGGTTCATTTTTTTTCAGGGATTGGTCAATTTCCTATAATTTAAAAAGTGATGCTAATAATTAAGAGAAAAAAAAGTAGTTTTGTCTCCCTTGGATGCCTGTTAGAGCAGGGAAAAAAAACAATCCCAAAGGGTTGGGCGTGAGAAAAAGGGGCTTCAACCCGTTGGTCATATTTCGCCCCCTGTTTAAATGGAAAAAAAAGATGAGATGGGTTAATGGTGTATTTCATGATAAGGGTTGTGACCCAAAATGTATAAATAAACAAAATAAATTATTATGATGGGAAGTAATAGCAGAATAAAAGTTTTAAAATTTTGTGAAAGAAAATAAGGAAAAGAAAGAAATGTGATGTATTGATGTGAATTTAAATTTTTTTAAATAGATTAATATGGATAAGAAATTTAGAAAAATTTTTTCGACCCCATATCATATGATAGAAGTTTTTTTATGAAAAAGAGATAAATTGCGTGCGCAAGGCTCAAATTTGTACCCTTTGCAAGCATACGATGTAAAAAGTTTTAAAAGGACATCACATGTGTCAAAATATGGGAATAACCTTTTTTTGGTTAAAAGATATCCCTGAGTTAGACGTGTAGGGCCTATTCAAAATTTAGACAAACCACCTCTTCTCTACGTGGAGAGGCGAGACGTAGTTTGGGCGAATTTTTAGTCAATGTGGGGATCACACTGCGCAAATTTTTTTTTTGCAAAAAAATCCCAAGATGCTTGTCGGGAAATCCAAAAAAATGGTTTCTTTAACCAATCTTGAGTCGGGAAAGAGAACCCGATTTAAATTTAACGTCCCCGAGCTGGGAAGGGTTCCTTAGCAGCCCGATCAGCGTGTTTATTTCCCTCTTTGCCACGTGTCCCGGTATCCAGCAAAAATCTATTAATAAACCCCTTTGAAATTTGATTTCTAAAAGAATTTGGGTGTTTGTACCAAAAAAGATGATTGAATACATGAGTTTTTTAGCTGAAAAATAAAAATTAAACAATCTGGGAAAAGAAAAAGTTTTTTCCCCAAAGACAAAGTAGAATGTATTTTAAGGGGCTTCACGGATGGCGAAAACCTTTCGTGAAAAATTAATACCCCGTCGGGTTTAAAAAAAAAAGTTTTAGTTAAAGGGGTATTTAACCGCTAAAATCAAAAAATATATTTTATTCAGGCTAACTAGTAATGAATTTATCAATTAACAAAAAAAAACTATTTGGGGCCCCCAAGAAACCCACCAAAAAATTGGGCAAACATGACTTTTTCGAGTAGGTCCCACGGCAAAAATTTCCCATAAAAATAAAATGGGGACGACTTTATGCCCGGCCCTTTGGGGGATTTTGAAACCAAAAAAATATTGGCCATTATTTGGGGTACTCTACAAACCTTTCTTTTAAATTCTTAAAAAATTTTTTTTTGGGAATTTGGGCAAGTAGTTGGGTTCCAAAAAAAATTTAGGGTTACCAAGATGGGGGGGAAATTTTTGGGAAAGCTATTTTGCGTTGTTTGAGGGTATATTTTGGGGACAGTTTCAAGACAGATGTTTTGAATGGGCATTTTAGATTGGTCTATGGTTTTTGTATCTATTGGGCCAAAAAAAAAAGGGAGGTTTAAAACCGATTTAAAAAATTTCCCCCAAAAAACCAAATTTTTTTTAAAATTTTGGGTCAAAAAAATTAAAAAAATCGGTTTAAAACCCCAGTTACAAGATATAATTTTTTTAAAAAGGTCATTTTTGTGTAGAAATTTTGCTATAGAACGTGGTGAAAAAAATTTTGGGGGTTTTTTGGGCCCCCTTTTAAAGGGGGAGTAATAAAAGGGGACTTCCAACCTTGTTTTCAATTTTGGATTTTTTTTTTTTTTTTTTGGATTTAAGGGGGCGCGTCAACCGTTAAGGTAAAAATGCACCCCCCTCTAGCCCAAGGGGGGGGGGGGGGGCCCCTGCTGGCAGAACCAGCCACGGGTAAGGGGGAGGAAGGGGGGTTTCCTTTCGTCGCGGTCGTCATCTTTTTTGGGCATCGTTCGGTTTTTCATTGGGCATCGTCGCCGGGGGGGCGGCAAGGGAAAGGGCCCCCCAAGGCCCGGGGGCGCGATTTCCAGAGCTAGCCCCTAGTTTCGGGGGGTAAGGGTATTCCCCCTCTTTTTAGCTGATGTTTGCGAGGTGGACTTTTTCTCCCTTTAATGCCTTTACGATTAGCAGAGCCCCGGGTCTGGGCCAAAATTTTACCCCCCCGGGGCCCCGACGGGGGGTTTGGAAGGGGGGTTCCCAGTCGCGGTCGTCAAATTTTTTTTTTGTTTTTTGGCCCTTGTTCGGGTGTCATTGTCATCGTGCCTGGGGGTGTCAAGGGAAGGGGGCCAAAGGGCCCCACGACGATTTCCTTTAGTCGCCTCAGTTTTGGGGATTAAGATCCGCTTTTTTCTAGCTGATGTTTGCCACCTGTGATATTGGGAAAATTATGAAATGAGTTTGATGATTTATTGATTTTATTTTGTCTTAGTTTTTAAATTTTTTTTTTGGTTTCTTGAAAATTTTAAAGGGCCCCGTCAATGGTTTGGTAAAATGCAAAAAACCCAGATGGGGGGGATAAATAAATAATAATAAATAAATTTTTTTTTAGAGTTACCCCCCTTTAGGGGTTTTAATATATGGGGAGGTTGGGTAAAATTTGTTAAAATTGGGATGTTGAAAAAAGAAACACCTGAGGGGGTTTAAAAAGTATAAATATTTTTTAAAGACAAACGTGAAGAAATTTCTTCCATTACGAAAAAACAACCCTTCCTAATAAAACAAAAAAATGGGCCCCTGCCACCAATTTAATCAAATTAACATCTCAAAGATATCCAATTTAACGGGGCGCGTCAACCGTTTTGGTTTATAATGCGCCACCTAACCTAGGGTATGGGGGGAGGAGCCCCTGCTGGTCAGAACAAAATTTTGGTTAGGGGGGGTAAGGGGGGGTTCTCACGTCGCGGTTCCCTTTTTTGAAATCGTTCTTGAGTAATGGTAAACGTGTTGGGAAAGGGCGTCAAGGGGATAGGAAGGGGTTTCCCCGACGACGACCCAGTGCTCGCCTCTAGTTTCGGGAATACTTCCCCCAATTTCCCAAACTCTTTCTTCGTATTTAGATTTGGGTAGTCATGCTTGGTCCAAAAAATTCTACCCCGGGCCGAGAGGGGGGCCTAGATTTAAAAGGGTTTTTTAAGTCAGCGAAATTAAGGGAAAAGCATTGTTTTGCAATTTTAATTTTTTCGAGTTTATTATAATCCATTTAATTAATTAGTCATTCCCCTTTTTCTTTGTTGGAAACTATTTAAAATTTTGATTTGCAAATTTATATAATTTGCCCAAATAAATGGGTGGATAAAAAATCAAACCCTGGTAAAAACTTCGCACAAAAGTCAATAGGAAAATGATCTGACTTCGACTCGGGAATTGGCTTACCGTCTCATTTGAACGACGTGGAAAAATAGGGGGCTTCAAACCCGGGCAGGTCCTATTGCGCCGCCTTGTGTTTTTGTAAGAAATGAAATGAGGGTTTTTTGTTTGATGATTGTATTTTTTCTAACTATCTTTTGAGGGCAGTCCCCAAATTTCTTTGAAACCGCAGATCTTCCCGGGTCTCCCCGAGCCATGTAAATGTATATAGCGCTGTGAGGGTGGGGGGTTAGAGCTTTTTTTTTTTAAAAAAGCGGCGGCCCCCCGGGCCCCAAAGTCGGCCCTTTAAAGTCAGCCCCGAAGCCCGGGTTTTTTGGAAGATTATAAAAATCATGAAGATTTTTTGACTCGGCAGAGGGGTCTGCCGGGCGTATTTTAGACAACAGATTGTCTTTTAAAGGGTGGTATTTTTAGTTCAACTGGTAGGGCCCAACCGTTGTAACGGCCCGAAAACCCCTAGTGGCCCGAAAAGGGCCGAACTGGCATAAAAAACCCACCCCGGCCCCAAAGTCGGCCCCGGGTTGGGTCAAAATTTACGCGATAGTGGAGACAGACCCACGACTAGCGAATCTAGGGCGGGTTCCAAAAACCCGGGTTTGGGTTTTATTTCGCCGCCCCCGTGATATTTTAGGTTTTTAAAATTTTTTAAATGGGTGTTGTGACCTTTTTGTTCGATATAAGACAATTTTAAAGATATTTAATATTAATTTGTTTCCCCCCTTTTTTAAATTGTATAATTGTTTAATTTTTTTGAGAATTTAATTTAAAATTTTTTTAATAACATTAACTTTTTCACCCAAAAATTTTAATTTTTTTGTTATTAAATTTCCAAATTTGTTTTAAAACCTCGCGCGCAAAATTTCCCGGGTCAAAAGGTGTTTATTCTACGTGTTTAAACTCCGTGCGTATGCATCCCCTATCCGAACATTCCAACAGCTGCGCTTAGTCTTTTTGCACTGTGCACAGTGACCCAGCAGATACGCAACATTTCTTGATTTGTGTGGGATTGGTATTTCCTATCAGTCTTCGTGCTGACTTTGAACACTATCGCAGTACGAACGAACTCTAGTCTTTCTTTACGTCCACCTCGCGATGTGGGGGAATTATCAGACCCCTATTTCTTGGAAAACATACCCTGCACGTGTGTGTGAGGAATCAAAATAAACATGTCACAATGTAATCTTGTGCGGGAATGGAATGTTTTCTCGTTATCTGCACTTTTTTTCGTACCATTATCGAAAGTGCACCCAAACTCTGGTCATTCAGTGACGTCACACAAGCTTGTGGAGTGGGGAAACATTACTTAAAAAATTTTGCGCAACACGATTTTCACGGCATCTAAATCTCCGACCGAAGACATCGCATCGCTTGTTGTGATTGGTATGCTTTTTTTGAAAGGGTTTGGGTATCAATAAATACTATTTTCATCATGAACTCGTACTTTTTTTAAACCCGTGGGACCAAAAAAAAACCTCCATTTCTCCCCAATCCCCATGGACTTAATAGAATAAGCCAATTAAAACCCCAAAATTCCGTGTACGCACAAGTCTTCAAAAATTTTGGTTGGGGGAAATGAGAAAAAACAGCCCCTGAAAGTCGTCGAAAATGCCATACAAGCATTCCACCAGCATTCAATCGGGGGCCCCCTCGTCAGGGCGGGGGAACGTCGGGAACTTGGACGTTTTGGCTTTGAGTTTTTCCGGGCCGACGCGACGTGAGAAACTAGGGGTTTTCAACCGGTTAGGTCATTTTGCGCCGCTTGAATGAAAGTAAAGAGAAGAGTTAATGCAGGTATTTTTGAGATTAATTTTTTTCTAAGTGAAAAAATAACAAAAAAAATTGATGATGAGGAAAGTAATAAAAAAAAAAAAGTTATGATGAAAAATAAAATAAAGAAAAAAAAAGAATGTAAAAGATGTGAAAAATTTTTGTTAAATAGATTATATGGATAAAAATTTTAAAAAAAGTTTGTCACCGTTTCATATGATAGAAGTTTTCATATGTTGGGGAAAAATTGCGTGGAAAGGGCATCATTTTTGGCCATTCTGCTAGCATTGATGCACGGAAAGGTACATCACATGTGTCACTTTGGGAAAAACCTTTTTCTCGGGTTAAGAGATATCCGTGTGTTAGGCGTGTATGGCCTATAAAATTTAACAATACCCCTCTTTCTCCCGGAGGTCGGGACGTAGGTGGACGAATTTTTTTAGTAAATGGGGGCTCCACTACGAAATTTTGTTTTTTTGCAACACACCCCACGATGCTTTTGCAAATCCATAATCTTTGTTGTTCCACTCTTGACTCGGGAAGGGGAAACAGATTGAAATAAACGTCGCGACGCGGGGAACTTCCTTAGCAGCCCTACAGCGTTTTTCATTTCCCTCTATCCCACGTGCCCAGGTACCAGCAAAATCTATTATAATCCCTTAGGGGTTTATTTTTTCAAAATAGAATTGGAGTCTTGTCCCCAAATGATACTAGAAACATGAGTTTTATAGTTTTGAAGTGAACTTAAGCTATCGAACAAAAAGGGTATTCTCCAAAACACAGCGTAAATGTATTTAGAGCTTCAGGAGGGCAAATAACTCTGAAGTGAAAACTGAACACACGCCCTGCCTAAAAACTTCTTTAAAGGTGGGCAAAAAAGCACTTCCAACCTTTTTGTAAAATTTGGAGCCATTGTGAATCCCAAAAGTAAACCTTTGAGTCCGGCAAATTTTTAAAAGTTAATTTTGTACACTATCGCAAGTAGAGTTTTTATAAAAAACGACAAAGGTCGAAAAAATAAGGGCTCTGGTTGGGACCAGGGCGGGAAATGCTAAAAAAAAAAAAAAAAAAACTGTTGGCAGATTAAATTCTATAAGATTAACAAAATTTACATTTTAAACCCCCTTTGGAAAGGGGTTCCATCGGTTGTATAAAAGTGTTGACATTTTTTCACATTAAAAAACAACTTTTTTTTGATGGATGTTGGGCTGTTTTAATTTTTTATTACGTACTTACCCATCAAGGGGTTTCGCCGTTCTGCCTAGGAGGACACACCTGCCCGGGGAAAAAACTGACTACCGGGTTTGTTCGAAATTCCCCCAAAGCAGACGAAGACCAAATGGTGGACAGTGTCTAGAATTTTAAGGGTTTGTTATTTGCTAAGAGATACAAACTCCATAGTCCATTTGGGAGAAAACTAGAGCTCCGTAAATTTAAAATGCAAGTCCTATCTGCCCCCCACGATTTTATTGCTTAAATTTTAATGGGGTGATTTTCAGCATGCATTTTTTGCGTAACTCAAAAACGTGGTTTTTCCAATTTAGCTTTTTGTCAAACACCATGCCGAGAAGACGGACTTTGGTTTTAATTGAATTTCATTGTTAAACCCAGATTGGGGGGTCATTTTAAATCCTTGAAGACGACAAAAGTGAATGCACTGAGTTTTTTTGGGGAGAGAATTGCCCCCCGCTTTCTAGCCTTCATTATATTGTTAAAATCCAATTTGCACGTGTTTTTGAGCTTTTTGATAAATTTACCGATCTGTAGAAAATTCCAAGGTCATCTAAAAATTTGGGGCACGACAAAAGGCTTTTGGGATAAAATCCCTACATGTTTATCCCAAATGCAATTAGGACAAAAACAAGACGGGCCTTGGGGTACACCTTTTTTCAGTGGAAAACGATCTGAAAAAACATGTTAAACAGCACTTTGAATGTTCATTTTTTAAAAAGTTTTCTAAAAAATTTTGGCATTTTCCCTAAAACCCCACTCGTGAATCTTTTAAGAATGTTTTTTTCCCATTTTGGTGTGGGTTTTTTTCAATGTCAAAAAGCACGCCAAAAAACTGCTGTTTTTCAAAACCCTTCTTGAAAAAAGGTCTCTAATCGAACCAAGGGGTCGAGGGTGCAGCGCTTTGACGAAATCCACATTGGACTTTTCCCCAGAAAACCCCGCGTTTTTTTCAGCATCCACATTAGTCGTTTTTTGACATCTTTTGGGAATTTTTTGAAAAAGCAACATGCGAGAAATAGGGCGATATAAATCGGCATGACTTGTCTTTTGTGGGTTTAAAGGATTTGAATTAAGTTGGCACAACCCCAAATCTCGGGAAAAATTATTCGAAACCATAATATTTAAAAATAAAAAAAAAATTTCCCAAATGCGGGATCAGTAGGTGCACAAACTGTCGTTGTATTTTGCTTCTCCCACGATGTCGAGTAATGATTAAAAACCCCATAGAATTTCCCCACAAAGAAAAGCTTTGTTGTAGGTCTCGTTTTTAGATGAAAATTAAGTTTCGAGCTTCGTCAACTGCTTGAGTGCTAGAAAGTCTACATCATATCGTGCTTTGCTGCTTACCGATAAAAAATGTAAAACCCAGTACTGAAGAAACTCTGCTGGAAATTTTTAATTTTGCCCGCCATCCTTGATAGCGGGTATGGTGTTTTCCTGACGCCCACAAATTTGTTTTAATCCTTTCCACACATCGTAAAAAAAGGTGTGAAAATTTATAGAAATACTACTTTTCCCATACTCCCTTTTACTATGTTTGAAAATTTCGTCTCTTTTTTCGCCCCCTTCGTGCTTGAAATTGTTTAAAATTTTCAAATGTGGGAAAATGTTTTTTTTTTTTTAAAAAAGCTGCTTTTTTTGCCTTGATGGCCAAAAAGGCGAAATCTTTGTTCCACCAGGGAACGACACGACGCTGGTTCCCCCACTAGTCAGTGGTATACTGGCATATGCGCATCGGGGCATCATTTACTAACCATATTACAAGCCTTTGGGGGTCACGAGAAAAGTAAGTCCCCTTGAGCAAAGAGACTTCACTAAGTTCCGGGAAAATTTCCCCCAATCGGTTTGCGCAATCTCCACCCCTCCCGGATTGTGGGCCTATTAAAAGTTTAAACATTCATTTAAATTGGGAAAAATGTCATTTCCCATTTATCACAAGCCATTTAGCTCGGATAAGCGTGAATGGTGTAAAATGACTAAATCTATGTCCGAAAAAATGCCAGAATGTGACGTGAAGTGTATCTGGCCCGGTTCAACAATGAAACACACCGACAGTTTTGGCTCGGGCGAAACCCCCCCCCCCCCCCCCACTCTGTTCGTGAGGCCCCGGGGTTGAACCCCGTCGAGCCCGGGCAATCCGATGAATTTTTTTCAGGGGTTTTTCCTCAGTCGTTAAGGCGAATGAAAGGGTTTGAGCCCTTTTAAACAGCCCCGGACATCCCTTCACAATTTCCTATCCGCTCATACCTAGCACCTGAAGAGGGGCTAATTGCACCCTAAACCAGGTTTCCACCAAAAAAAAAAAAAAAAAAAACATCATTGTGTTGTAGAAAATTTGCTAAAACACAACCCCGTTGTAGAAACGCTGACCCCCAGTCGTATGGGAGCTTTAAAAAATCCCCCCCCCCAAAGATTACGGGTCCATGTATTATCCGACAATGCCCCCGACGGTCTTTTTGTTTGGGTGGTGGAATGTAATACAGCTAATAGGTTTAAAATTTGGAATGTAAACGTAACGGCGACGGCCTAAGGCGAGTTGTAAATGGAATTTGGGGGCATCACAGAGTCATGCACCAGAATGGAAAAACCCCCCCCTGTGCACGTTCACCTCCTGTATAATCCTTACGGAAATTTGTATAACCCATAACCGTGGGTTTATCATTTGGTTTGAAAAAGTTTCTTTAAAAATAAGATCAAGGGTTTTGTTTTGTAAGAGTAGCTGTAGTCTTCTAGTTTTGCATAAATCCTTACTATTCCACGTTGTTAGTGTAGCCTTTTAAGTTTTGTTTTGATGTACTTAAATACAGCTGTTTTTTTTTTAAAATTTCATTTTAGGGGTTTTTAAAAATATCAAAAGGTTCTCACCTTTAACCGATTTCCAACATGTATCAGTAAGTGACGACGGGTGGGCGTTTTTTGGTTTGGGGAATTTTAATAATTTTTTTAAAATATTGTACCCACTAAAATCCTCAACAGGTTCGGGGTTTTTTAACTGTGCGGGTTTTGGGAAATTTTTGCTGCAATTTGAACATCAACTTTGCTGTTGACTCTGCTGGCGAATAAAATTTTACCTTTTTTTTACTGGGAATTTGAGATCGATCAGGGGAAAATAACTCTTGTAAGAGTTTTCCCTGCTCCTGTTGTTGCTTTGCTTGATCTTTTAAATTTATCTTGTAGTGATTTCTGTATCACAAACAAAGTTTGAAACGTTTCCTTAGCTTTTCGTTCTCTTGAACCCTGGGGAGTCTTCAACTGGCTGGTAGCCGACAGCTTTTAAAAATGGTGGTAGCCGCATCAGCTTTGGGTTTAATGTAGGGTTTTGGATGTTGTCTTTTGGATTTTGTCATTTTGCCTCTATACTTGATGCTACCGCTTCGCAAATGATACTGGAATTGATGGTGTGGTAATTTTTTATACCCTTTTTCCCTTTCCTCATGAACATTTAAATTTTTCAACCCCCATTATCTCACAAATCTTTTCTCTTCCCTCATCTAGGGAAAAACACGGAAAAGAAGCAGAGGGCCCTTTAATTGACACATTTTTTGGATTCACACTGCACTTCACCCCTGAGATTTGTAACCGCAATTTTGCTAATAGGTTTTTATTTACAAACATTTTTGGGGTTTCCAAAACTTTTGGGAGGTAAACATCCCTGGGGTTTTGGGATATAGGTGCTTAATCTAAAATGTGGATCCCACAACCTTTTTCAGGTAAACCTTTGTGTGAAGGTGAGGATTGTTGTGCCAGGGGGAAAAATTTTTCTCCATCAACACGGGCATTATTCTATTTCAAGTCAAAAACACTTGTTTGGAGAGTCCTCTTTAATTTTTCATGGTAACATATTTTTAGATCAGAAAAACTAATAATTCCTTTTGAAATTATTTAATTGTTCATGCGGCTTTAACTTTAAGTCGAATAGGGGTCAAATTTTGTGGTTTTCAATAAAAAATTTCAGATGTTATATTAGTGTCTCAACCAGAAGTAAACATTCGCAGTTTCCTCGATTTACGGTACCTTTTAACCTTTAAGGGTTTTGCAATCGCAACTGTGATATTTTAAAAAAAAGTTGTGTTCTCTTTTAATGATTTAATTGTCAACATTCAGTAATTTTTTTACTAGGTTTGTATTTTTTTAAACCCTAGTTTCAAGGGGAAAATTTTGGTTCAAAACAAGACCTAGGCTTTTCTTTGATGGTAATTGTTTGTTTTGGGGAGGGAAAAGGGGTGATTGTGGTGATTAAGATTTTTCCTTGTAGAAAAGGGGACAAACCTACAAAATTTCCCGGAAAAAGACCAACTAGCCACGTTGGTTTTTTACCACTAGGGGTTGTAAACATTAAAGATTCTTTTTTCATCAGGATGGGATGTAGGAAAGAGCCCTTTTTTGTCCGGACCAAAAACTAGCGCAATAGACTTTTACCCGGTGGGCGGCTCCCGCTTCTCTTCCATAGCTCTCCAATTGGTACATACAACCACGCAACTATGTCCGGGCTGCCCAAAAGTGCAAAATAAAATTTTGAAAAATGTTGCATAGCCGATTTTACCCCGGTGGGCAGTTCTGAATCTCCCGTCTATGATAAGCAGGGGGCTAAAGTTGCTTTTGTCCATGTTCTCCAAGAAACATTTTCCTCAAACAACCGGGTCCCCCTTTTCCCCCGGCACGGGGCACCGCACGGCAAACACGGCGGTAGATTTAGACACAAAGGGGGCAGCTTGATGGGGGAGTAGAAAAAGTGAAAAAATAAAAAAAGATATGATTGTAGTGTAAATGTGCGTGTGGGAAAAAGAAAATATATGCATGAGAGCCCCCTTTGCGGTCCCCCCGTCCATAAAATCTTATTTGAGGGGTCCACACCGATGCTTCTTTATCACCTTTTTTCGATGAGCCGAGAGGAATGCTCTGGGGCCTATTCTTTACCCCGGACCCCGCGGGGGGGACACAAAAAGAAAAATTATGATCTGAAAAAAGAGTGAAAAATTTTTTGATATGAATTTAATTTTATTCAACAAATTATTTTGAATTTGAAAATAGGAATTCGTTTGTTTGAATTAAGGGCGCGTCAACCGTTAGGGCGTAATGTACCACCAAACCCAGGGGGGTGGGGTATGATTGGCCCATGCTGGTCAAACCACCCGGGTAAGGGAGAAATGGGGACTCACGTCGCACGTCGCGGTGTCATTTTCTCTGTCAATTCCGTTGTGTCTTGTCATCATCGTAGGGGGTCGTCAAGGGGAAGGGGCAAGGGCCCCGACACGATCGCCCGAGCTCGCCTTAGTTTCGAGAATAAAAACTTTTCCTTACTAGGTGATTTTTGCGAGACTTTTTCTTGAATCGCCCTTTTTCGATTTAAAAGAGCCTGCTCTGGGGCCAAATTTCCCCAGGGCCCCGACGGGAAAACCCTAATAACACAATAAATATTATAATATTTGGTTCTTTCGTCGTGGGCGTGGTGTCTTTTCATCGTTCGTTGTGTCATAATCGTCATGTCTTCAGGGAGGTCGTCGAAAAAGGGGGAGGTTCCCCGAATACCGACAGAGCTCGCATTTTGTTTGTTTTTTTTTTGGTTTTTTGGTTAAGGCGTCAAACCCTTAAGCATAAGCACCATTTATTCAGGGGGGGAGAGGGGGGAGGGGCCCCTGCTATCAGAAAAAGCCCCGGGTAAGGGGAGAAAAGGGGGTTTCTCACGTCGCGGTCGCATAGTCTTGTCATCGTCCGTGGGGTCATTTTCATGTCGTGAGGGGGCTCAAGGGGGGGGATAGGTCCCCCACGACGATTTCCAGAGTTCGCCTCTATTTTCGGGGGGGTAAAATACTACCTTTTATACAAATGATGTTTGCAAAATGTTTTTTCTCTTTAATCGCCTTTTACGATTTGCAGAGCCATGCTTGGCCAAAAATTCTACCCGGGCCCAGACTTGCTTTTTAGTTTTTTGGGTTAAGGGGAAACCAAAAATTAGGTCATAATGCCCACTCTTTCCCAAGGATATGGGAAGGAGGAGCCCCCTGCCATGGGCAGAACCAGCCACGGGGGGGGAGGAAGTTTGTTTCTCACGTCGCGGGCTCACCGCTTTTCATCGTTCGTGGTGTCATTGTCATGTCGTTTGAGGGTTTTGTCAAGAAAAAAAAGTTTTTTTTAGTTAAATTTGTAAACGGCGGTCAACTGTTTGGGTATTTTAAAGCCCCCTCTAGCCATATAGCCAAGTAGGGCTTACCCTTTGGAAGGGGGAGAAAGTGAGTTACTGCGGGTACTCAAAACATGGCACTCTCCTCACCTCTTATAACGACTTTGGGGTTTTTCTATTTGGGAAAGACAAGGGCTTTGTCTTTTCATAACTTTTAAAGATAGAGAGGGGTGCTCGGGTCAAATTTTTTACCCGTACGTAAGTCCTAACCAACTAAAAAAAATAAAATTGGTTGTAAGTTTGTAGAAATTGAAAATTTTACAAAAAGGGGTAGTTTTATACAAAACAAGAAAAAAAAGTAGCTTAAAAATTTTTTTTAAAAAAGTTAAAATTTTGATTTAGGGCGGGTCAAGTCAACGGTTTGGTGATTGGGGAGAAAAGATGCCTTACATAGAGGGGCTAGCTGATGTTGGCGATTTTTTTTTTGGTTTATTTTGGGTTAAAGACGCGGAAAACCTAAGGTCATAAAGCGCCACTTAACCCAAAGGGGGGGGGGGGGGGGGGGAGGGGCCCCTGCTGCTCGAACCAGCACGGGGAAGAGATGAAAAGGGGGTTTTACGTCGCGGTTTCATTGTTTTTTGTCTTTGTTCGGGGTCATTGTCGTCATCGTCGTCGAGGGGTCGTCAAGGGGGATGGAAAGGGCCCCACGACGATTGCCAGAGCTCGCCTCTATTTTCGGGGCGTAAAATACTACCCTTCTACTAGCTGATGTTTGCGAGGTGGGAAATTTTTCTCCTTTCCCCGCCTATTTCGATTTGCAGAGTCGGAGTGGTTAAAGTCTAACCGGCGAAATGTCAAAAGAAGTGACGACGCCCGGAAATTTAAAGGGTATGAAAACGGTCAGGTCATATCGCGCCGCATGTGATATTGTAAGTAAATAAATGAGATTGTGAACTAGTTCGATTTTTAAAATTAATTTTTTTTTTGTTTGGTATTGTTTTTTTTTTTGGATTCAGAATGCATCAACCGTTTGGTCATCAGCAAAAAAACCCCTTTGCCTTGGGGGATGTGGGAGGAAAAGATTCTTGCTGGGCAGAACCAGCCAAGGTAAGGGGGGGCAAGGGGGTTTTCAGTCGCGGTCTCATGCTTTTTCATCGGGGCGTTATCCCACTGTCATCGTCGTCGGGGGGGTCGCAAGGGAAGGGGATGTGTCCCCGGCTTGATTTCCCAAACTCGCCTTAGTTTTGGGGGGTAATAAAACCCTTCTTAAAACTAGCTGATGCTATATTGACGACGTAAGAAACTAGGGGACGAAACGGTAGGTCATAATTCACCGCTTTTGTATATTTTTATTTTTCATTGTTGTGAAAAAAAATTTTTTGTTGTTGTTTTAGTTTGGGTTTTTAGCTAAGGCGCGTCGACCGTCAGATCAAATGTGCCCCTCTGGCCTAGGGGGTATGGGAGGGGGACCTAAGCTGGTCAGAAAACCCCCATGGGGAGGGAAAAGGGAAAAGGGGGGGGTTCTCACGTGCGGTCGTTTTTGTCTTTTTCATCGTCATCGCACGTCATCATCGTCATCTTCGTTTTGTCTTTGCACGTCGTCAAAGGAGGTCGTCAAGGGCAGGGGGAGGTATCCCCGTCGAAGACTGACAGAGCTCGCCTCTAGTTTCGGGGAGTAATATCCTCCGTTCTTACTAGCTGATGGTTTGCAAAGTGGACTTTTTCTTTGAATCGCTTTGTACGACTAGCAGAGCCATTCTCTACCCCGGGCGCAGAAGCTTACACAATATTGTGAAGGTACAAAAGGACTAGACCACTTAAATAGCAGTAAATACACAAATTGAGAAGGGCCTACACGGCCATTGTGTAGGCTCGTGTGCACAACTGGTTTGACTGACTTTTGGGAGAAACAATTGTTAATTCCCATCAAAAAGCAGCCGTCGATTAGCAACAGCGATGACCCCAAACAAATTGAACGACGATGTGAGAAACTACTGGTTAGGTCATATTGCGCCATCTGATATTGAAAGTTGATGAGATGAGCAAATGGTTTGTTCAATTACTAATAATTATTGAATAAATGAATTCCTAAGTTTATATTTAAGAAAAGGAAATGATGATGATAACATGGATGCATCTCTTGGTTAATTTGTGTACTATGAAAGATGCCTCGAAAAACAAGAACTTGTCAAACATTGTCGCCATTTTCGCGTGTTTACACAATAATTTACATTTTAAAGTGCGAAAATGGCCGCCAATTTTATTGTTGCTGTAAGTTAAGGCCTTTAAACAGTAAACGATAATCGCAGACGCACCGCCCCATAATGTACCAGGACCAATAACGCCAGTTACTATTCTTAGTCCATGATGATAGTAATAACGAAATTTAAGTAATTTATGAGAATGGAAAAAAATAAATTGAAAGAAACGTGTATGATGTGCATTTTGTTAAATTTATTACTCTGGATGAGAAATTGAGAAAGTTTGTCGCTGTTATGAAAGAAGTCCGTTATCATATGATAGCAGTTCGTCATATTATTGGGTGAGATGAAATTGCGTGCGCAAGGCATCGTATTTGGTACATTCTGCTAGCATATGATGTACGGTTAAAGGTACATCACATGTGTCACATCTGGGAATAAACTTTTCACTGGCTAATTAAGAGATATCCGTGAGTTAGACGTGTGTGGCCTATTCGAATTCTGGACAATACCGGACCTTAGTTAAGACGACGAGAGAAACTAGAACGTTTCAATGTGTTTATTCAAATTTTGCTGCCTGTTATATTGTAAGTTAAAAAATTATTATTTATCGGTTGATTGTTTCTATATTTTATTTAAAGTTAATACTAATAATCCATACTCATTTCCAACAATGTCGGGTTGAGTTGTGTCCTTCACACCGATATCTAGTACACGAAACAGTTGTAACGAGGTAGACGGGCTCAGCGTTTCTTCATGGTCATTCAAAGCAAATAAAACAAAGAAAATTATATAGATGGTAGTGATAAGTCATATTATCATAAATTATTTCTTTAAAAATTAGCATTAACGTGCAATAAATTTGGTTTAATAATATATTAGAATGGAATTTTAACGTGTTTTCGTATGTCGGGATGGTCATGTCAAATCCCTTAACAAAGTACAGAGTTTAACAGCAAAGAGATGAGCTGGGAAGATTTGTTAAGAACTTATGGCAGTGTAAATGAAATGGCAGAATGTTTAGGATGGGAATCTTTCAAAATAGAGAGAGGAGCAACAAACTGCAACCTGTTTCGTGCTTTGAAATTCAGCAGGTTTGGAAGACGACGACGCGAGAAACTAGGGCGCTTCAACCGGCTAGGTCATATTGCGCCGCCCGTGATATAAAAGTTGATGAGATGAGTTAATGGTGTGTTTAATGATTATTGATTATTGAATGAACGAATTTCTAAGTGTATATATAAGGAGAAAAAGTGATGATTGTAGTGTTGTTTATTTGGATTAAGGACGCGTCATCCGTCAGGTCATAATGTGCCACTCTAGCCAAGAGGCCTATAGGCCTCCAGCCTATAGATGATGGTTGTGAGGTGGACTTTTCCTCTTGAATCGCCTTGTACGATTAGCAGAGCCATGCTCTGGGCCAGTTCTACCCCAGGCCCAGACGGGGGTTGACGTCGAGGAGACAGACAGAATTACACACGTAAGGTATCAACCCGGCACCTCCAGCAAGGTCAGACGATATAACAACCAATGTATTATTATGTAGATTTCCTAACAATACAAAATGATTTGTTGCATTTGGCTGTGAGTGTCTGGTACCTTAAAATAATTGAAAACCTCTTCAAAGTACTGACGAAGACGTGAGAAACTAGGGCGCTTCAACCGGTTAGGTCATATTGCGCCGCCTGTGATATAATAAGTTAATAAAATAATTTTTTTTGTGTGTTTCATGATTATATTGTATTCTTTGTTTATATAAGAAAAGAAAATGATGGTGGTGATAGTAAATAGCAGAAGAATAAACATTTATTTAAATAAAATATTAAATGTGTTTGATTTGAATTAAATTAGGTAAAATAAATTACTTTGAATAAGGAATTTAAATGATTGCAAGAGATCAAATTGCGTGCGCAAGGCATCATGTTTGGTACATTCTGTTACCATATGGAGTACAGTTAAAGGTACATCACATGTGTCACATATGGGAACAACCTTTTCTCTGGTTTAGAGATATCCGTGTGTTAGGCGTGTGTGGCCTATACGAATTCTAGACAATACCACCTCTTCTCTACATTAGAGTCTAGACGTAGGTGGACGAATTTTATAAGTCAGTGTGGGCATCACAAACCGCAATTTGTTATTTTATATAGGATCGAGGTATTTGATAAAATTATAAAATCAAATGACGAAGTAAGAAACTAGGGCGCTTCAACCGGATAGGTCATTTTGCGACGCCTGTGATATTGTAAGCAAATAAAGAAGTTTATGGTGTAATTATTGATTTTTTTGTTTTTATTAGTTAATTTTTTAGTTGATTTGGAATATGGCGCGTCAACCGTTTGGTCATATTGCGCCATATAGCTTGCATACAGAATATGAAGAAGAAACTTTAATGCTGATCAGAACCAGCCACGGATAGGGGCAGTAAAGAGGAGGGGGGGGGTTCTTACGTCGTGGTCGTCATCGTATTTGTCATCGTTCGTGTTGTCATGGTCGTCGTCGTCGGGGAGGATTCAAAGGCAGGAGAAGTAGTCCCAGACGACGATTGCCAGAGCTCGCCTCTAGTTTCGGGAAGTAGTATACTCCCCTCTTACTAGCTGATGTTTGCGAGTTGGACTTTTTCTCTTGAATCGACTTGTACGATTAGCAGAACCATGCTCTGGGCCAATTCTACCACGGGCCCAGATGACTTCCAACAACAAATTTTGAATTTAAATCGCCTGTGTCATTTTAGATAAGAGTTCTGCAACATATTTGTTCGATCTATACTACACAACTTTAATTTTTATGTTTAGTTTCAAATTCATGTATGCCTACATGAAATAATCAAACAAGAATTATAGATCGATCATATTTGTATGTAGTTAAAATAGGAGTACAATTATAATATAAGTTATCAAGACCTAAAACTACAATGACGTGAGAAACTAGGGCGCTTCAACCGGTTAGGTCATATTGCGCCGCCTGTGATAATGAAAGTTGATGAGATGAGCATTGAATGGTGTGTTTTTAAAGAAATGTAAATAAGAAAATTTATGGCTTACTGAAAATTGTCGTGATCAAGAATACTAAAATACACTTCGTTTGGGTAGATGAGAGTTAATAAAAGGTAAGATTTCGAATTTTGCGATCTTGGCCGCGTTTTAATAGACACGGCCTACAGGTTAATGAACTTCCAAGGCCTTCTAAATCTCCCGGTTCAGATCGTGTTTTAGTTCTTGGCCCGTATGAAGGTGTGGTGGTAGAGGGGGGCATAAGGGGATGAAGATGTGAAGTGGTCTGCAAATTTATTCGTATAGACATTTTTTAACTAGGAAAACGCTTAAGTCCCGCCGCGTTGTTGGATGAGCGTAATTGGTGCATTGAGCTGCCATGTGTTACGCGGATTTTCTGTTGTTCTGTGAAAAAATCATTACTTAGTCGAAGATTTTTTTTATTAAATTAAATTAAATAAAAAATAACTTAATTTTTTTAATTAATCGTAATTTTTAACAAAGAAAAAAATCGTAAAATTGCAATTTTCATAAGAAATAAATATTCGATTGCGCTCAAATTTAACACGAATATATAAATTCATGAAATTTAGGTTCTGTGAAAAAATAATTACAATAGGATAAAGCATGTAGGTGTAATAAGTCAAAGAATTGTTTTAAAAAAAGAAAAAACCCGTAAAATTTGATTTTCATGAGAAATAATTTTTCGATTACGCTCAAATTTCGCACGAATATCTTAATTCATTAAATTAAGGTTCTGTGAAAAAATCATTACAATCGGTTAAAGCATGTAGGTGTTATAAGTCGAAGAAAGTTTTTAAAAATCGAAAAAAATCGTAAAATTGCGTTTTTTATGAGAAAAAATTTCCCGATTGCTCTCAAAAACGTGGCAGTTCTAAGTTCAGAGATTTCGAAGGCCTCCATGAAATTTCATCGCAATCGGAGTATCGGTTTTGCCGGAATCGTGCTAACAAACAGACAAAAATACAGAAAGAAAAAAAAACATTCCGGATTTTTTTCTCCAGTGTAGTGAAATGGAATCTTCGCTTCGCTCGCTTCGCTCGCTACGCTCGCTACGCTCATCCAATAAGTTAGCTCATAACTTTCTTATTCAAATGGATCTAAACTATCGGGTCTGCCCTCTCTGGCGGTCGTCGTCGGGGACCTATCCTTTCTCCCTTCCTCAACGACCTCTCTAACTATGACGACTATGACAACATTAACGGTGACAAATACAATGACGACCCCTACCCGTGGCTTGTTCTGACACGCATGGGACCCTCCTCCACATATCCCCTAGGGAAGAGTAGCGCATTGATTGATCGAACGGTTGAGGCGCCGTTAATCAAAATAAATAAATCCAAATCTATCATTCTCTATGATGAATTATTTATAAACCATCTCTTTATTTTTAAAGCAGTCTATGACAATGCATACTTGTCATGCTTGTCAAAACCAGCCAAAGGGAAAGGGGCATCTCACGACGCGGTCGTAATCGTCTTTGTCAGCGTCCGTTTGACATGGTCGTCAAGGACGTCAAGAAAAGGGGGAAGGTCTACGACGACGATTGCCAGAGATCGCCTCTCTATAGTTTCAGGGAGTACACATCTCATTGTACGCTGATGTTTGTAAGATGGACTGTATCTCTTTCCTCGCCCTTTACGAACAGCAGCAGCAAGTTGGTTGGGCTTATAGTTGACGTGAGAATAAAGGGTGCTTCAACCGGTTAGGTCACATTGCGCAATGAAACGAGTTAGTTTTGTTTGATGGTTATCTTGTTTTCTAAGTAAAAGAAAAGGAAATGTGTGAGATGAAAATTAAGTTTTGTTAAAAATTATTTAATAAATAATAAAAAAAAAATAGGAAGAGTAAGACTTCGGTGGTATTAGAACGTAAGAAGAATGAAACAAGAAAGAATCCCAAGAAGAGAATTCAATCGCATATGGGGTGGGATGGGGGGAGGGGGGGGGGCATAGAGCGTAGAAAGAGTTGGACGCCTAAGAGATGGATGGAGGGACTAAATAAAATGGAACGTTGATGAAAATGGGAAATCATGGGAGACGACGTGAGAAACTAGGGCGCTTCAACCGGTTAGGTCAGATTGCACCGCCTGTGATAATGAAAGTTGATGAGATGAGTTAATGTTTTGTTTGATGATAAGAATGTTTTCTCTAAGTGTATACATAACAAAATAGATTAATGTATTCTTTATTGACAACAGGTCCGGAGACCCACAAGTGCAATATAATAGACAACTTATAACTACAACGATTAAGCATTAATATATAGAATGAACTAAGTGCACAAAGTTAAATTAAAATTAAAATTAGATTAGTTGACACAAATTAATATAGACATGAGATAAATAACAGTACACAGTAAAGAGAATTTATAAATTATAAAATAGGACTATCGCGGTTTGTAAATGCATATCAAAAACAATATTTCGTTATGGTATTAAAAAATAATTATGATATTTGATTGGCTAAGTATTGATTGATCATGGGACCATAAAGGACTAACAAAACAAGTGAAAAGAAGTGAAAAATAAAGGAAATATAATCCTAAAACGACATTCACGTTAACTACTTTTGATTATATTATGCATGTTTGTGGTTTTCGAACAAAGTTACAATGTTAGAGTTGTATTAATAACAGATTTGAATTCAGGCAGTTTCATATAATGAATATCAAGTTCACTGTTTTTGGAAACTAAAATATTGTATGTTGATTGGATTCGATTAATGGGGGCAAATTTCAACAGATCAATACGAAGGCGTGGAACGTAAAATGTGTGATGGTTGCGCGTGCATTTAGCGGGAATGTGGAAGTTGACACTTCCAATCAAATCTGAATCAATGAGACCATGAATGAGTTTGTAGAGAAATAAGATGTCAGTTGCTTTACGGCGATTTTCTAATGTAGACATTTGAAAACTTTGACATAGAGAGGAATACAATTAGCCCAGGAGTGGAAGAAAATTTTGTATGGTGTACCCGGACAAAATTCCGAACAAGCTGAAAATTTGCACACATGTTCAGTTGATCATTCTAAACAATAGTTGAAAAGTCCCCGAAGCTCCGCCGCGTGCGTCTTGAGATATAGTGACAAAAGGGCGTTAGTGCCAAAAATTTGTTATTTTCAATTTCAACCATTTTTTGTACTTATATGTACAAATTATTAAATATTTTTACAAAAATAAAGTACAAATCAGTCATAAGCTTCAACCCATGCGTGGAAAAAGGGCGTAAGTGCTAAAAATATGATATTTTCAATATTTTCAATACATTTTGACATAAGTAGCCTATGTGCAACTGCAAATAATTATGTAATCATACGACGAAAACGTGAAATTGTTCCCTTTCCTTCGACCAGTGTGTCTTAAAACATGGTGGCATAAGGGCATAAGTGACAAATATATGTTATTTTCAGTTTTTACAAACTTATTGACATTCATATATATATGCAAATTATTTAGTATTCGTACGAGACAAAAGTAAACATCTTCCCCGAGATTCGTTGCTGGCGTCTTGATAAATGGTGGCAAAAGGGCGTAATTGACATCATAATTAAGTTTTTAATATAAAAAGGGCTTTTGACATTCAACTACGTTTATTGTAACATATGAATACCATACAATGGACACTCAATGTAAAATCCATGCATGCTGACTGACTTGCTATGGCCAGCTTGTATGTAAAGAACCATTACAAAATCGTTGAAGTAGCAGATTGGACATACCCAAATTTATAAAATATTTACCCCGCATTCTCGAACGGCATGCATAGACATAGTTTGGCGAAGATCTGGTGTGTTTTGAGCGGGAAAGTTTTGACATATCCAATCCAAAGCTTGGAAAACTCAACTCATGTTAAAAATAATAAAACGTATTTTGAAAGGGATTCGAGCAGGAGATGTGGACAACCTAGCTTGGGCTTGGCTGTCTGTAGTGTCACATCACTACAGATCCACTACAGATCATGAGCTGTGATTCTTGATGTAATATAGTGGCAAAATGGCGTAAGTGACAAAACTATATAATTCAGTCATATGATTCAAAATATTTGCGTGTACGTTCGCCAGATTATCAGCCGGCAATATATTGAAGACTTGAAGGTCATCATGCTCAAGATAAATCCCAAACTTGGCACTTAACTGACATTAATTTGGCGTCCAGTTACCCTGGTCGTACTTAAAAAGTAATACTATAAAACCGATAGTGAAGCGTAAAGATAGAGCGCATGTCCCTTTTTTCATTGACAAAAAGCATAACTGATGCGCATCATTTACATTGAAGTTTACCCTCAACATCAACACTATTTAATAGCATTATTAGGATAATGGTGATCTGAAGGACGCTTTTGGCACAAAGACGACTTTCTCTGTTCGACGAAGTCTTCTTTTGAGTTAACTACAACAAAATCACATATTATTGTCACAGAGTTGGGCTCAATCTCCCATATACATTAAACTACCATGCCGACACATATATTTTCCTGTATAGTGGGCAAACTTTGCATGAAGTGTAGTGATGCGGCCACCTCGTCCTGTTTCCATACAAAGAAGTCTATACTAAATACATGTTTCATGTTGTGATTGTGAATAAATGCGGCTGGATACAGGAGACCATCTTGTACCAAGCTGGTGGGAATTACTAAGCTGCAGTTACCAAAAGTAAATTAGTAAATGAAATATATGCAGAAGTTTTAAGATATAAGTTGCCTTATGTTTTTCTACCGTTTTATCACAATAAATTTTGCTGTGGTACATTCCGTTTACTTCATTGAGCAGTAGCGCTTCATTTGCAACTGCGTACTTTGAGTTCTAGATTTGATATGCTGCCAGTCCACCAGCACATTTAATAGATCTATCCATCCATCCCCTCTTGGCTTGATGGCAAACATGGGGACGTATAATAGTTTGTAGCGTTCAAAGCCAGCCGGGCACACATGCAATTCAGTCCGCTATGTAAGCGTTCATTTCCCACTTGGAGATTTAAAACATCAAATCGGTATTGAAATATGTTTATTCTTTGCTCATGCTCTATCTATTGTGATGTGATACTATAGTCAAGCCCAAGATAGGTTGTCCACAGCTCGAGCTCGAATCCATTTAAAAATCCGTCTATGCAAGCCACTTGAGAATGCTGGGGAATATTATTTTAAAGGTTTGGTTATGTCCAATCAGCTACTTACAACGATTATGTAATGGTTCTTTACATACAAGCTGGCCATAGCAAGTCAGTCAGCATGCATGGATTTTACATTGAGTGTCCATTGTATGGTATTCATATGTTACAATAAACGTAGTTGAATGTCAAAAGCCCTTTTTTTATTAAAAACATAATTATGATGTCAGTTACGCCCTTTTGCCACCATTTATCAAGACGCCAGCAACGAAGCTCGGGGAAGATGTTTACTTTTGTCTCGTACGAATACTAAATAATTTGCAATGTATGAATGTAAATAAGTTTGTTGAAACTGAAAATAACATATATTTGTCACTTACGCCCTTATGCCACCATGTTTTAAGACACACAGGTCGAAGAAAAGGGAACAATTTCACGTTTCCGTCGTATGAATACATAATTATTTGCAGTTGCACATACTTATGTCAAAATGTATTGAAATAATTGAGAATATCATATTTTTAGCATTTACGCCCTTTTGCCACGCATGGGTTGAAGCTTATGACTGATTTAAACTTTACTTTCGTAGAAATATTTAATAATTTGTATATATAAGTGCACAAAAATTGTTGACATTGAAAATAACAAATTTTTGGCACTTAAGCTCTTTTGTCACTATATCTCAAGACGCACGCGGCGGAGCTTCGGGGACTTTTCAACTATTGCTTAGTAGGCTAATATGAGCCTGTGTGCAAATTTTCAGCTTGTTCGGAATTTTGTCCGGGTAAAAGTCTTCCACTCCTGGGCTAAATGAGCGGTGATAGTGGATGTTATTTTGAAAACAGAAAAATCGCATGAACTTTTGTTGCACGCGCTCGACCTCACTTATTTTTGTTACATGATGAGGATTCCACACGACACTCGCGTATTCCACGTGATGACGAATCAAAGCTAGATATAGCTTTCGCGTTGTTCTTGGTGAGAAGTCCTTCGAGCAGTTACGTTTTAGAAATCCGAGGAGTTTGAGGGCTTTAGGTGTAGCGCTATGAATGTGTTCACTGAATGATAGGTCGCTGGACATCTGCACACCCAAGTCTCGAATTGTGTTGACTCTCGCGAGCACTTCGCCTTCGAGTTCGTATGGATGTTGTATGACGCACTTTTTCTTGTTGGTGAAGGTGATTATATTACATTTGTCCACATTGAGGTGAAGGGCCCACGTTTTACACCAGATTGCGAAGTTATTCAGATCGGATTGTAGGGCAATACAGTCACTAGCGCTGCTGACGGACTTATAAACTTTTAGGTCATCCGCATAAAGAATGCACTTGCTCGATGTAAAGCAGGAGGGTATGTCGTTGACAAACAAAGTGAACATCATGGGCCCCAGGATCGACCCCTGGGGCACCCCAGATGTCACCGTCTCAGAGCTGGAGTGGGAATCGTCTATGACCACACATTGCGTTCGCCCACTGAGGTAGTTAGTAGGGTGGGCCGAAAAACAACATTTTTTTTTTTTTAAGTCGTAATACCGCGGAAAAGTTGCGAATTGTGGAGACTAAAAAATTTAAAAAAAAAAATTAAAAATCGGTTCATATCTTCCGGTCGCGCATGTGCTCTAAACTTTTCCAAAATTTTGAAAAATTCACATTTTTACGATAATTTTTAATATTTTTAACATAGAAGAAAATTTAAAATATGAAAAATTCGAGCTTTGACATTCGGGAAGAGGCTAATTTAAAAATGTTAAAAATTATCGTTAAAATGTGAATTTTTCAAAATTTTGGAAAAGTTTAGAGCACATGCGCGACCGGAAGATATAAACCGATTTTTTATTTTTTTTACCCTTTTTAGTCTTCCCAATTCGCAACTTTTCCGCGGTATTACAACTAAAAAAAAAAAAAAAAAAAAAATCAAAATTTTCCAAATTTTGGAAAACTTTAGAGCACATGCGCGACCGGAAGATATGAACCGATTTTTAAATTTTTTTTTTAATTTTTTAGTCTCCACAATTCGCAACTTTTCCGCGGTATTACGACTTAAAAAAAAAAAAATGTTGTTTTTCGGCCCACCCTAGTAGTTAGTCAACAACGATAGGACTTGTCCCTGTATGCCATATCCTTTCAATTTGTGGAGAAGCAAGGCGTGGTCGACACTGTCATGCCTTGCTAAAGTCAGTGTAAGCTCCATCCACTTGATTTTTTGTTGTTTAGTTCATGGGCAATATTACTAGTGAATTTAGCAAGGTTTGTGACTGTTGAACGATATTTCACAAATCCGTGCTGCTCAGCGGCGATGTATTTGTTGAAGTGATTATAAAGATGTTGTGAATAATTCGTTCAAAGATTTTAGAAAAGGTGGATAGTAATGAGATTGGCCTGTAGTTTGTTGCATTATGTTTATTTCCTTTTTTGTGTACTGGGGTAACGATTGCGTGTTTCCATCTGGCTGGGAAAACTCCACTTTGAATAGATGCGTTGTAAATGTTTGACAGCGGTATTGAAAGAGGTCGTCTGCAGTGTTGTATAACGTTGAGTGGGATGTTGTCTGGTCCGGGGGATTTGCCAGCTTTTCGACCTCGCCTCGGGTTGTTTTGAAATGACATAAGTTTGTAGTAGAGCGGTGCGAAAATGGTGGTAGGGGGTGAGATGTTGGCCTGGGGGGCTGGAATGTGGTTTTAAAGAACTGAGAAAACAGCTGACTGCAGGTTGCCGTGTCGCTCGCCTTGTTGCCATTGTATTCTATGTCGATCGGGATACGCCTCGTTCTTGTCTTGTGTCGGACGTAGGACCAGAGCCGGGAAGGAGTTTCGTTTACAGATGAATCAATTTTGATTTGATCAATGATGAATCAATTTTGATTTTGATTTTCAATTTGATTGAATGAATTTTGTGTTTGAGAGACTTCAGTTTTTTAAAATCAGCGTGTTTTAATTGATATTCGACTTTTGCATTTGCGCTTCCAGTTCGTTTCCACCGCCTGTGTGCTCTGTTTTTGCATTTTAGAGCACACAAGTGTCGTTGTCGTACCATGGAGGATATTTTGTGGGGTTAATCTGAATTTTGGGAACAGTTTTATCAATTACATGCTTCAGAGTTTTGTAAAATTTGTCACACATCTCGTCAGGTGAACTTAGATGATTAAACGTGCCCCAGTCGGCAGCTTCTAAATTGAAGTTTAAAAGATTGAGGTCTGCTCTCTTCCAGTTATATCTTGACCGGGCAGAGGGCTTGTAATTATTGTACACGGCAGAAAATTTAACTTCGGAGGTGATAGCAAGGTGGTCTGAGATGACAGCTTGATCTGTTAGTTGAGTGTCTTTTGTAAGGTCCGGATTATTTGTAAAAATTAGATCAAGAAAGTTATTGTTACAGGTGGGAAATTGATTAACTTGACACAGGCTAAACTCGTTGATAATTTCATACACAGCAGTTACTACCTGAGAGTTTATGTTGCATGATGGTTGTAGATCGCTGCTTGTAGTATGGGGTGGAGCCCACGTCACTTGAGGCAAGTTGAAGTCGCCGCACAATATCACACTGTCCTGGGGTCGAAGCGAGGACTGAACACGAGACAGTGAGATGTGAAGTTCATCCAATACATCGAGAGACGTAGGTGGGGCAGATACACACACCCGATAAGAATACTGGAAACACTCCGAATTTTACCTCAACCAGATAATTCGCAGTCTCAGATCCAGATCAGCGCGCGTTTCGAGGTAGATCAGAGTGTTGCTGTCAGAACACCTCCTCCCTTTTAATCTTAGCTTTATTCGGCTGCTTGCGAACTTTTCGG
>JAMZAV010006789.1:0-69444 GCA_024449915.1 Sweltsa coloradensis | reverse complement strand
ATTCTATAAAGATTTTAAGAGTATTTAAGCCTAAAGCTTTCGTCAGTGCACACTGATAAGCTTAACACAACTAAATATGTTTAAATTCCTATAAAGATATTAAATGAAATTTATGTTTTTGCTCACACAAAACTAAACTCTAAATACCCTTTATGATGAAATCACTATTGAAACCTTTGAATGCTTAAAAATCCAGATTAAAACACAGGAGTGATTTTTAGGGTGACAGTTTAGTAAGAAAACCCACACAATTGAGTAAAACGACTGATTATTCTGTAAATAATGAAAACTAAAACTTCCCTTCAATGTCACTCGTAGTATAATTCTAGAAGATCAAGATGCAGTCAAAATTTGATATGGGTTTCTTGTATTTCCGTGTAAAGATAGAGAAAATTATCAGGAGATTTTCTAAGCTTGACAGATTGGAAAAAAGACAAACGCATTGTCGAAAAAGACAAACGCATTGTCAAAAAGACAAACGCATTGCTTTTGCCTGAATCTTCTGTTTCAATTGCTCTTCTACCTGAACCGCATCTTGGGACTCGTGTATACTATACTTGTCAAAAAGTTGCCGTTTCTTTACAGTAAGTTTATAAGAAAGATTAATCTTAGTTATAGCCATCTTGCTCATCAAGCTCACATTAGATTTAGGTTAGTCATATCCAGCTATGTGTTTCATCATATCTCATCTTGTATTACTTGTAGCTTACAATTTATTCTTCTACAAGGGGAGAAATGTCACGTCCATCTAATGACGTGATCCAACAGCTGTTGTTGGAGTAGGCCTACCAGTGGGCGTTCCCACTGCCTTGCCAATGGACTAGGCCTAGGACGGAAGTGGGATAAGAGGGAGATAGGAAGGGGGTGAGAGGAAGTAGGGGGAGTGAGACTTATATGTTAAATGGTGATCAGAATAAAAGCAGAGACTAAATCTACGCAATCCTGAGTAACTATTCCTGAATCCGTCAACTACTTCATCAGCTCATGAAACATCACATGACCAAGGAAAAACTTATAGAGAAAGTTGTCCGAGCTTGTAGTGCAGTGAAAAATTTCAAAGAGAAATTTTAAAGAACCGTTACAACCTCATCCTATCCTTATCGTCCATGGGAAAAACTAGCAGCCGACTTGTTAGATTTCCAATGAAAGTCTTTTCTTGTAATCAAAGATTTTTATTCCAAGTGGATAGAGTTAATTCCGGTGTCTAATAAAACACCTCGAGAACTCATCAATAAGATGAAATCGGGTTCTCACGCTATGGTATATGTGATCTGTTATCAGATAAAATGCCTTTTGGTAGTGAAGAATTAAAAAATTTTGCTAAGGAATAGTTACGAAACTGTAACTTTCTGTCCAAGGTATCCTATATCAATTAATAGTATGGCTGGAAATTGTGTAAAATTGGCGAAAAATAAGTTGAAAAAAGTAGACCATTCTACACCGATAATGGGCACAACATTTTCTCCATCGCAGTTTCTCATGGATGGACAATATAAACTAAAATTCCTACCAACTCTAGGCTGTTAAAGCCTGCAACGCAGGTTAATGTCAAGGAAACACTCAAAACTTTACAAGAGACACATAAGTATTTTAATGACAAACAGTCTAAACCATTGTCTGAATTGATAAAAGACCAACCTATTCTCATCAGGAATGATAAAGTCTGGGAACCGGCCATAGTAATGTCAAGGCAAGACCAGGGGCGGCTCGTGAGTTATTATTGTGGGGGTGCACATATTTTTGAAGTCTTATTCTGCGGGAACAAAGGGGTCTGGGGGCAGCCCCAGCCGCCGGAGGCGAAAATTTTTTCAGATACTAATGGTCTGAAGTACCCAGAAAACGACTCTAAGAGTATATTTTTTGAATTTATTGGTCGGAAAAACTCCCCTATGTGTAACTGTTACCTTATGGAAAACCATCCAAAAATAATTATTATATGGTTGATTAAATATTACATACCCGAATAATGTCCCTTCATCTCCTCCGACACGCGCCTCAAACATCACATCGTATATTTATTTTTAAAATGAAGTCCATTCTTCGATTTTTTAGTTTCGAAAAACGGTCAATTACTAGTTCATTGAAATCGCCCATTTCGAGAACCAAGTCCAATTTAAACACTGTTTCTTCACCAACCCTGTCGCGAACAACTTTCACTAGCTACTGAGCGGATTGTGGGGTGAATGAATGCTGCGCCTGCGAGGGCATTGAATGAAATAACTGGTTTTGACCCAGTCGCTTGCGCGATCGGCAGCTTTTTCAGACGTGATTTCTAAGATGGCCCGGGGCTCGTTCTGCCATGCCGACCGTAGAAAACGATGACAAAAATGAACTCACATTCGGAGAGCACCTCCTCCGGTGGCAGCACTTACCTACTGAAGAATGACTCCTGCCGAATATGCCTTGCTTTGGGCCGGCCAAAATATCCATGCAAACAATCCAACGATTTATTGGGAATATTACGAGATTTTGCTTCGAACCTTGAATTTGGAATTTAGTTCGCGCAGATATTTGGGGGTGCGCGTGCACCTGTGCACCTATACACGAGCCGCCCCTGGCACAGACACACCTCGATCATAGTAAAGAGAGAGGATGGATCTGTTTTGAGGCGAAACAGACGCGATCTCATATCATCCAGCAGCCAGTTCAGACTAAAGACTGAACTAGTTCCAGATGAGGTAGAGGAAAAATCAATGGGGTGTGTAAGAGATGAGAGTATCACGTTGGGAATGCAAAAAAAGTGAATAGATCTGAACCACGTATAAGTGGCAAAGTGAAAGAGATTCCTGTAATATTTAAGGATTTTGTTATGAAGAAACATTGCTTGTAAGCCTTATAAGTGAAGACCAATAAGGTAAAACATTTGTAAAGAATTTGTAGAATAAAGTATATTTATTACTTTCATTGTTTTATTTTGTGTGTAAATCATTAATGCTGTCATATGTAACAACTTGTAATTTGATTATTCGTGATTATTTGTGTGTATTATTCAGTGAAACTTTACATACCTACGCGTGTAACTTGATTATTTGTTTGATTATTGTCACAACTGTCTTTGTAAAACATTACATACCAATTATAAATTTATTAAAGTAACCTTGTTAAAAGAAATCTCATTATAACTTTAATTGTATAAAGATAATCTCCGAAACAAGTCAAAGAAAGTGATGAGTGATGTCAAGATGTGATGATCTCAGTTGTAAGTTCCCGCCAATCACCAGCCGTTAGAGTTGGTAAATGGTTTTATAATATTAGCAATGCGCAAGCGCACTGCATGCCGGGACTGCTGATATAAGCCAGCAATAGAGGATAGACCTGTGACGTGCTTTCTAAGTAGTTTGTACTGTTCTGCATAACTAGGCTGCTTCGCGAATGCTTTTTTTAGTCGCGTTGATGGATGAGCTTTTTTAATTAGTTTTTTAGTTTACGTGGGATCTCTTTAGTTTTGCAAATTCTTTTTGAACGCATTCTAACGGCTCATTTGTCAATAGAAGTGATTGGAAGAATAATTTTAAAGGTTAAAAATAAAAGCACAATAGTAAAAAGAAAAACAGACAAGTTAAATCTACATGTATAATTGTATAAGTTAACTGGAAGTAGTCCGGCGTTGCCACACAGCATAACTCAGATCAGTTCGGCACCGGTCAGTCTAGGCTTAGGCCTAGATCCTAGTGTAGCTTAGGCCTACTAGGGGCCTATGCCTTTAGTTTTATCAGTAAATCAGGGGTAGATAGAGTGAGAGGATGGCAAATTTGAGGGTTACTCAATAATAAGATTTAAAAAAAAATATGGTCATATATAATTGAATAAAAGTGACATTTGCATACAGTTGCAATTAAACAGTTATAAAAAGATTCACAAAAAAATTAGGCTAAGATATAAACAAAATAAAATATAAGTTAGATGGAATTAAATCGATTGATTATCGGAATTGGCTTTGTGGTTGATTGGTCCGTACGTAGGTACGTAATGCTACAGCATTGTAGGTGATTGTTGTCAAGTTTCTATTGTTACTTGTTAATTGTTATTATATTCCTAAAAAAAACTTATATAATATCCTTATTTTTTATGGATTCTGATTAACTTTGTCAACTTTTTCTTTCAAAGATACTACATCGCCATAACCTTAATGTCCGTGTAAAAATATGAAGGTTGTAGCTCCACCCCTTTGGTCAGAATCGGCCCAAATATCACGAAAATATCGCATTAATTATCGAAAAAAATTGAAGTAGGCCTACAATATTCATGAGAAATATTTCTTTGATTGTACCCAAAACTTGGTGGCAGGTCTTAGTTCAGAGATTTCAAAGTTCCCCTCCCATTTTCATCAAGACCCATATGCCGTTTGCCCGATACGCTTTTCCAAGCAAAGATAGATGGCAGCACTAAACGCAACATGTCGGACCGATCGGTGATAGAGGCGAGCTGCTTACGGAGCGCTGTATATTCGTTATGGGTTTCAACTTGTTTTTTGTTACATTTGATCATTCGCGATAACATTGTTGATTATGTCATATCGTCCACGTATTTTGTAGTAAAATTCGTAAGTTTTGGGGATCGGCTTTATTAAAAAACGGGAATTTAAGGGCATTTTAAATTACAACAAATATTGAGATTATTTGATGATATTAGCTGGAAAAGAACAAACCAAACTCTGTTAACTATTAATACAGAAACAAGTGTATCAAATAATGTTAAATGATGAAGATCGATGATATTTTCCCATTTTAAATGTTGCCCACCAATACCACCAATACTAATAGTTTCAATAATATACTTGATATCTAAAAATCAAAAGACTTCTAGCAAATTATAGCCCCAAAATTTGTTGGCACGTTTTCTACATCGTTTTACAATGAAAAACGCAATCGGAGTTGGCCTATAAAATTTATCTTCTATACACTTAGGACTTCTGTTTTCTTTTTAAATATACATTTATTAAAAGTAGGCCTATTGAATAGCTGATGGCCTATTGTTATTATTGTTTTGTATGTAAATAATGCATGACGCATCTTTCTGCAGACAGCTTTAAAATTTGTAGGTCATATCATTATACTTATTCTTTTGGGAATAATATAAATCGTATTTATTATGATATTATGTAAAAAATGAACAATGACGGTAAACGGTATATGTAGGCCTACATTAATAATATAGAGGTAGAAAAGGAGTTGGGACTTGTGCTAAGCCCTAATACAATTATTATTGTTATTGTTTTTTTATTATTATTATGACTTTATTATTTTTAAATTTTCATAATAAAACTAAAGAAGTATGTCTCAATTAAAAGTGCCATAAGAAGGACGATACTGTATGTGTGGGTTTACTATGAGTTGTGAACATTATTGACGGTTTGAATTTGATTTAGTATTTATGTACCCTGTTAGCCTATATTTAGTATATAGCCTATAAATACCCAAAGATTTATTATGATATTACAATTAGAGAATTGTAATAAAGGATACAAATGCCATCCTCGGTGTCTCATGGGGCATGGGGCGCAGGTCTGAATATAGTAATATTATTCGGGTGGACATGGTCTCAAATCCCCCCTATTGGAGAGCGATTTTATCATTTTGGTGCACCCCCATGCTTTTGATTATCATCAATTAACAACATTTCGGAGAGCAACAAACAATGAAACCTGTGATTGTACATATTTATAGTGACAAACGCGGAATGAATGTGTTCTTCAGGTAAGCACATAGCGCGCTCCTCCGACAATCATGATCGGACAGTTGCATTTTTGCCACCAGGTAGCAACCCCTTTGCATTGATTTCTTCGCTTCGCTCATTCAATTACCTTTATTTATATATTATTATAAAATATCAATTGAATATAATTTTTGCATTTTTATTGTTTAATATTTCAATTAAAATTTTATTGCTCAGAGCCCTAGGCTCTAAGGCTACTCCCGGGCTGCCCGCGGGCGCACCCTACGCCACTGAAATTCTGTTGCAATAAGAAAAAGGTCATAAATAATTTCGCCGTCTTACACTCACTTTTAGAAATAATTATTCAGTTTTGGGTATGGCCACAATGTAAATTGTTTGTCAATAGCTTCAATTTCCCCAACCCCTTTGGGGACGCCAAGCCTTAGTGCTTTTATAGTTATTTATAAAATTATAATTTTATAATTAAAAATTTATATCTTCCTTTCAGACGGAGCAGTCATATAAACGCCAGCACTGTCCACAAGCTTTCCTATTCATTGTGTGTACATGTCTATAGTTTGTCTCATCATAAGCTGAGCCCGGGGTTTTGTGGTTCAAAGAGCGCAGACAGTGGTGGTCTCATTGTAAACGTATCACAGTTTGACAGCTGAAAGGGTCTCCGCAGAGCAGTAAAGTACAGTCACATCAGTGGCGACCTTGGCCCTATATTTCCCGTATGGGGATGATAGTGATGGAGCGAGGTAATTGAAACGTTTTATCTTGCCGGGGGCATTATAGGAATGCAGGCGCAGCAGAAGAGTAAACCACTAAACCCAGGCCTACATACAAGTGGTTTTTCGATACTCGGGAGGTTGCAACCAACTTGCATCGGATGTGATTGTACTTTGTTATTACGGAGAGGCCCATCCTTCCCGTCAAATTCGGACGGGTTTACAACCTTTCATAATAGAGCAGGCGACATCCTAGTTTCTTTTTGAACCCTAAAACGCCGGGCTCAGCTAATGGTGAGACAAACAGTAGGTGCATAAACAGCTAACGTTGGGGGTGCGTTCTACCATAAACTACCGTCCAATCAGAATAAGAATACAAAACAAGCACAGACGTAAAATATAAGATGTCCCAAAAGTAAATAGCGCTCGAAAGTGTAAAATCACGAAAGGACACTACGCCGAAAGTACAAAACCCCGAAATGCAAAAAAAATGTTTCAAACCCGAAAGTACAGATAGCAGAAAGTGAAAATTCCCGAATTCTGGTTCCCGTATGTACAAATTCCGAAAGTGCAGATAAGCGAAAGTTAAAAACCCGAAAGTGTAATATAGACTCATGCTCGTTACAGGAGTTGTTATTATCACACATCTTCGCACAACTACAGTCAATCCACCGATCTCTTACGTGGATTGCGCGGTAACCTTGAAGGCGACTAGGGTTAAAGTTTAGGCCATCGTGGGCCTAACTTAGGTTATGTCATATAAGGCGGCCATGTTGGAGATGCTGACGGCGGCCATATATATATGTATTAGTATTTGTAGTTTTAGTGCGCTTAAACAGCTAAAATTATTCGCGCCTCCAAGATAAAACAATTTCAATAAGTGTGAGTTACCACCGCGTATACATCTTTCCAAGGGTGGAACGAAAGGCGAGACGCGGGGGGACAAGGGGTGGACAGGCCTGTGCTGGTCAGAACCAGCCACAAGGGTATGAGGAAGGCAGGGGTTCCCCCACGTCGTGGTCGTCTTCGTCTGTGTCATCATCCGTCCGTGTTGCCATTGTCGTTGTCGTCGGGGAGGTAGTCAAAGGGAAGGGGAAAGTTCCCCGACGACGACCCAGAGCTCGTCATAAGTTTCAGAGAGTGAAACTCCCCTACTCACGCGCCAAACCACGAGAAGGTTGCGAGTTGGACTTTCATGGATATATCTACGGAAAACATTCCATGTGCGTTGCGTTTGAGTGCACAAAACGACTTTTCAATGCGAGAAATATTTTCACAGATTAGTAATAGTGTTGTTAATTTCGTTTTACAGTAAGAAAATCCCCTAAATTAGTCCGACTTTACTTCTCAACATCTGGCAGGTATGCATTCTCTATCTACGCTAAGGTATATAGAGATCACTCTCAGTGAGTCAACCACATGACACGTCTTCTGATTGTGACCTTGCAGAAACTCTGGTTCCAACACGTGTGGCCATGCCTACAACAGGAGATGAAGACTCAAGAAGTACTGGCAGCAGTCCTCCAGCCCATCATCTTCCTCATACAGGAGTGCACCGTAGAAGAATTGAAAACCTTATACTGCCAGCGTTTCGGTAAGTATCTTTTTCAAGTTAGTTCTCATCACAAACACTGAGCTAATACGAACGTAACGGATCAACAAAATATTTAAACTTTTTAAATCTCGCGCCAAATTTTTTTTTGAAACACTCAAATTTTCAAAATGATTTTCCAAAAATATTCTCGGGAAAGAATTATTTTTGGTTTGCCTCGGTCTAGTCTACGGCCGGAGAACTGATGTAAGAGAAGATCAAAAGGACAAGTTCAGCAATAAATTTAAGATATAAGTTAAAGTTAAGTTAGGTCAAGGTCAAAATTTAAAGTGAAAAAGTGCTATAAAAGTCCAGGTATTATTACATAAAAATTACCACTTATTATGATAAAAAAAACTCAATGTCTAGGTAAAGCTTTACAATTAATGGCCACAAGAGACGTTTGGGTTTATCCAATAATAAATAACAACATGGGGTGTTATTATCATTGAATGGTTTTTAAAAAGGTTTATATACGCTACCCAAGTGTAGCCCTACTACTCACTCACTCTCACTGGTTGTCTCTTGTGCATTTGTCGTCCACTTCACATACTTAATTGTCCATCATAATATCGATTACCTTCATGTTCTACTGGAAATGATATTAAAAGTCTCTGTAAAAATGTCAAGTTGGAAGAACTAAACAGGTGATATTTGAATAATAAATGGTTGAAAAGGTTAATAGTGATGCTAAATTCACGAACACTAATTAAATGATTGCTAATTAATGGAAATGCTAAATTCACGAACACTACTTACAAAAGAGTTTTTAAAGCGTTCATTTGGTGAAGAAACACATGAGTACAGTACAATACAATACAAATAAAAGGTGACCTACCTATACTGATCAGTCTGTTCTAATAGCTAGTGGTACTGTCCACTATATTTTTAAAATATTGATAAATTAAATTTAGGATAGAATATACCATATACCAATCAAAGATTGGGTACTCAGCTTGGAGATACTGCAACGTTGATCAATATTCAAGCGACCGCGCAAACAGCCGACGTTCCGAGTTCGATGACAGCCAAGGTTGGTTCCCTCGCAACCGCGCGTTCTATCCGCCAGATCACTTCGGACTCGTCTCTATGCTGCCCATTGGCCTCCTAGCCACCAAAACACCAACTGCTTCTCGCAAACTCCGTCAAAGGGTTTTACTAGCCTCGCTCCCGCGATCACCAACACGCTTCGCTCCTGACTTTGTAGAGTTTATGAATGCTCTTGTTAATGATTCTCGTTCACGGGTTAGCTCTCTGGTTGACGCAAAAAAGCTACGAGTTCTCAGAACATCAGTGATCTAAGCTTTCTCATCAAGTCGTTCCTGCTCGTAAAATACAACACGAAATCGCATACCAACGGTCCATCGTGATAACTGGTTTGTCGCCCGGGTTTTGCCACTCACTTCTCACTGCAAAATTACGCACACCAGTTCGGCTTGCTCGTTCATGGCAATCCTGCTCCACATCAAACATCTATGCTCTCGCACCAAGTCTCTCTTGTTTACACTATTCGGCTCAAAATCTCACTATTTCGAATCTAACACCAAAACAATCGCTCTCGTAGACAAATGTTCTATCTTTTTGACTTATCACCTTCCTTTTAACGCATTTCATCTCGTAAATAACGTCGAAGACTCACTACTGTGGTCACTCCCAGTGGCGGACGGAACACTCGTAGACCCAAAATGGCTGCTCTTGCAAGCGGCTAACACGCTATCAAAGTTCCTTATCTCTCAAAATAAGATCGTACGTCTACTTACATCAATTCAGACTACTTACTGTCGCATTTTATATATCGCTCGTTACTCAGAAAACGCTCCTATTCTCTGAAACCTCACTGTATTAAGCAAAGTTACCTCGTGGTCGATACTTTGGTTGATTCCTATGTTAAAGCGACGCCAACTTTGATCCGAAAACTAATCACTCAATCTCTTAACGATCTTTCGACAGATTTTATGATTTTTAGCTCTAATGAAGCACTGCACTGTGAAGTATAAGATGGCGATGTCGTAGTGTTGAAGTTGGCGTCTTCAGCCGATACGAAACGTTTGTAACTCGATGATGAGATGGACATTTAAAACAGACGGTGAGAAGACTCACGAGGTTTCCTTCCAACAATAATCGTAAAATGGTAAACATCTGTAATCACAGCTTGTCTTTCTTATTAATAAATCTAAAGAGTATTCATTGAACAAGTCTTGTTATTCCTTTTGTGTGACATAACCCTTCGTATACTCTACCTGCTACCTGCGAGCAGGCCAGAGAGGCCCGAGAGGGCCTGCTCGCAAGGTCACAACTGTTTAACAATTAACATTGCATCGTATAGATGATAGTGAAGACGTGCGTGAATATCTTCGGAAGTTCTTCAATACGATCGAATGAGATGGAAATAAACATTAATCCGGATTTATTGACCATAATGCTCCTGTATAGCTTGCCGCCTAGTTTCGAGAATTTTTGGTGCGCGATTGAATCTCGGGATGAGTTACATCGGAGTACACCGGAAGTATTGCGCGTAAAAATCATGGAAGAAAATGTTGCGCGAAGAATTACACACGTATCTCAGACAATAACGCGATGTTTGTTCCTAAACGAAATGTGAAAAGGTACGGAAGCTCGAATAAAAATAAAGGTGGTAGAAACGAACAGAAAATATACAACAATCCATTTAAATATAAATGTCACCGATGTCATCAGGTAGGTCACAAAGCCAAGGAATGTGTAAATGAGAAGCAGCATGCCGAACATGCAAAGAAAGCTGAGAATTTAAGCTTGTACGTTTTCTTCGGAAAATTTATACGAGGAAGCATTGAAATCAATGAACGCGAATCGTGGTGAGAAATGGTTCTTAGATAGTGGCTGCACGTCGCACCTATGCAAAGACAGGGACAGGTTTGTAAAATTTGCTGAAAATAGACCCGGAAAATTAAATCTCACCAGCAACACATCAACAGAGACTAGGGCCCAAAGGAATTGTGACGTTCACAGCTGAAGTCAACGGACAACAGAAGAATGTAAGTCTGAAAGACACGCTGCACGTTCCTGACTTACGAATGAACATGCTGTCGGTCAGTAAAATCACTGACTGTGGATTCAAGGTAACGTTTGGTAAGAAATCGGCCAAGATCGTTGGAAGAGGTAGGACAGTATTGTCAGCTGATCGAGTAAACGGGCTCTACTGTGTGCAAGAGAGTGAGCAGCAATGAAACATTTCTACCGAATCAAAACGCGATACTGTGAGAGTTGGCATCGCAGAATGGAACATATAAACATCAAGGATCTCCTGGAAGGCGAACGCTCCCCAGTTCGGAAGGTCGTTGAGTTTCCGATCGAAGAGAACGAGTCGAAAGAAGACAATGAGTCAGGAAGAAAACGTGGGTGAGAATGAACCAAGAAGAGGCCGCGGCCCACCCAAAAGACTCATGACCGGTCTCAGGGGAAGATCCAAGAAGATCTACCAACCGGCACAAAACGTAGAAAAAGACTTAGAATTTGCGGTGTAGCCAAAATTCCATTCCAAGAGGCGATAGAAGGTCCAAACGGGGACGAGTGGCGTCAAGCCATAGCATCTAAGCTGAAATCGATTATCAAGAAAGATACGTGGAAGCTGGTGGAACGTCCATCGGATCCCAAGGTAATCGTTAGTCGAGTAGTCCTGAGAAACAAATACTATCAGGATGGGAAAATCGACCGAAGAAAAAACTAGGATAGTCGCTAAGGGCTTCGCACACCGTCCAGGTGTAGATTTCGACGAGACTTTTGCGCCAGTGGCGCGTATCAGTTCTGTACATATGATGATGGCTCTAGCTGCACAGCATGGGATGACGGTTAATCAGTTCGATGTCACGACCGCGTACCTGAATGGCGTGCTCGAAGAGAAGATATACATGGAGGTGCCCAAGCTCACTGAAGAAATACTAGAGGAAATATCACATACGGAATCGAGGAACAGCGAAACTGGAAAGAAAGCAACGGAAATGCTTCACAAACTAAGGGATGGTAACAATAGTTTAAGTGCACTTTACGGTCTGCGTCAGGCCGGACGTTGCTGGAATGCAGCATTGAGCAAACAACTAATGAATTTTGATTGAAGCAATCTGCTGCCGACCCTTGCACATTTTTCTACGGGCAAGGGGAAGACATCCTAATCGTTATGGTATACGTGGATGACATGTTTGTTGCATCTCGAAACGAGAAAGTCATTGCCGAAGTTTTAGATCATCTATCGAAGATATTCGATGTCAAAAATCTTGAAGAAGCGAAATACGATCTCGGAAGAGAATTCGTCAAGAGACATTAAAGGAATAACCATGAATCAACGAGGATACATAAACAATATTCTAGAACGTTACGGAATGTTGGAGTCGAAACCCGTATCTACTCCATTGGACCTTAGCACAAAGCTGAAGAGGAACGAAGAGAAGTCCGAACCAGAGAAAGAGAAACTGCCGTACAGTGAGCTAATATGGGCACTGATGTATTTGGCTGTTTCCTCTAGACCTGACATTGCCCACGCTGTCAGCTATCTAAGCCAATACAATTCCTGCTACGACAGAACTCACAGGATCGCGGCAAAACGCGTTCTGCGATTCTTGAAGGGAACGGCGGACATTAGTCTACGATTCAAGAAATCGTCTGGAAGTTTGGTTAGATTCGTGGATGCACATTAGGGGAACTGTTTGAACAACAGGATATCCTCTACAGGGTATGCTTTTATCCTGAGCTGTTGTCCGATTTCCTGGGAATCAAGAAAGCAGAGAACGGTGGCCCGATCATCGACTAAGGCTGAGTATATGACTCTCACCGAAGCCGCTAAGGAGGCCACCATATACCCTCAGCGATTCCTTGTGGAACTCGGTTTTGAAAAATAAGCCGAAGTAAAAATATTTAGTGACAACAATGGGGCACGAAAGTTATTGGAAAACCCCATTTAACACCGAAGAACGAAGCACATAGATGTTCGCCACTACTTCATAAGAGAAGTGTTGGAAATGGACTTGTGAAGGTCGAGTACAGATCGACCGAGGACATGGCAGCTGACATACTAATAAAGGGACTGCCTGGACCGAATCACGCGAAATGCCTTTGGATGCTGGGACTGCAGATCACCGTTCTCATATCGAGGGGAAGTGTTGAAGTTGGCGCCTTCAGCCGATACGAAACTTTTGTAACTTGATGATAAAATGGACATAGAACAGGCGGTGAGAAGACTCATGAGGTTGCCTTCCAACAATAATCGTAAAATGGTAAACATTTGTAATCACAGCTTGTCTTTCTTATTAATAAATCTAAAGAGTATTCATTGAACAAGTCTTGTTGTTCCTTTTGTGTGAAATTACCCTTCGTTCACTCTACCTGCTTCACACGTAGACTTGATATCTCCAATATAACACTGATTTTTAGATTTTCTCCCCTACGCCCTCCTTGGCCAACTACTCGTCACCTAGCCCCGCGTATCCAATATGTCTACCCTTCTTTTCCGGAAGTTAGTTCATCATGCAGTCCCGGTGTACGACTCACTCTCTCAGTCAGGGTGGCTGGCGAGCCTAGTCTGCCTGTTCCTAACAACAAACGATGTTTGCTTGAATATTGGTTCTCGATCAGTTGTTCCCTCGTTTACACAGAGATTTGGCGGTTACAGCCATTACTAAATTCGGTTAATTACTACATACCAGAAAAGATCAAGAGTAACCATGGCAATAAATCACATTATTACAAAAACTTATTATTATAATACATTTGATGTTTATAACTTGATACGAGGTAAATTCAAAGCTGTTGCTACGAGAAAAATAACCCGGTGTTCCTGCATTGGCCTGCCCTCTGTCGGACGACTAGGAAGTAGTTTATTCCAGGCAATTTGATTATAATTAATACTTGACCTGGTAATGGGTTTATTAATTACTGGTTGTTGGGCAAAATCTATTATTATATTGAAACATAGTTTTGCATTAATGGACGGTTTAATTAAATAGTCTGCAGTAAAACACTGAAATTCACAGAGGCAGTGTATCTCTAGAGATATTAAATTAAAAAATAAGCGGCGAAGACTGCTTTGGCACATTTACCCCAACAAGCTTTATTTTGAATTAGGTACTAATTGAAACTAAGCTTATTATTAGAAAGCTTAAAAATGGTCTACAATAAACATGGTAAGGGATTAGAATATAAAACAGTTGGTGCAGTGATAATTAGCATACATGTTAGTGTGAGGATACGTGCGCATGATTGCCTTCTGGATATTCCAGCAATTATCCTAACAGCACGTTTTGAATAATAAAAATGAGTTTAGTGTGATGTGATGTACCCCAAAAAATGATGTCATAGAAAGAAGAGAATATATAAACGCACGATATACCATCAAAAGTGTGGGAGAGTTAACAATTAATTTCAGTTTGAGGAGCATGAAACATCCACTGAGGAGGCGAGGAACAATAGGGAACTGTCCTTCATTACCAAATTTGAATATGTCCCTACTAATAACCTCAAATACCGACCAGTAAAGTTTTTTATGCTTCCGGCTTTTATTAGCGTTAACTGTGAACGAGGAAAAATTTGAACCGGGCTTCGCGCCGAAAAACAGCCATGCGCCATTGCAGGAGGGCTTGACGTGATCGTGAGGTTTGCCGAGGCGACGAGCTGGCAGTTCTGCCATTCAGCTTCTCCTCCTCACCTCACGATAACGTCACAACCAAAAGAGCGCGGACTTAAGTCTTTGTGCGGGAAGTCAAAACCCAGGAACTTTGAACATGCATAGAATCTACAAATTTTATTTTTTATAGTTTATTTTAATTGCGATGTTTATTAAATTGAATGTTACAAATTACTAAATACGTGTAAGATATATTTGAAACCAAGGCCAGTTTCCCTATTGATTGAATATGGGGGCCCCAGTCTAACGATTTATATTTGGTAAGCCTAAGAACTTTGGTGGTTACTACTCTTGGTATACAGTGGCCCACTAAACAGATAAATAGACTCGAGAGCACTTGCCGAGTAGCAGTGCGGAAATTCAGGACTAATGTTTTAGTAGTTTGAATAGCAAGTCGATTATTTGTACCGTAAGTTAACATTTGGGAAACTTGACTATTAGCAGCTTTGGTCAATTGCAAGGTAGTCTCCTTGGATGACGTAAGTAAGAAGAGCTGTCATCAGCATAAAGTGTGAGTATTGCTTCAACTCATATAGGACTAGTTATGTTGTTATGTGTAGATCATTAATATATACTATAATGAAAAGAGGTCCTAAAACTGAACCTTGTGGAACGCCGTTTGATATAATCTGAAGATTAGATAGAACTGGTACGCTAGAGGTTGCTCCCTTGATTTTGACAACTTGTGTGCGGTCCGATAAAAATAAGTCCATCCAACCTTTGGCAGGTCCATTATTACCTGAATATGTTAATTTTGCAAGAAGAATTTTATGATCAATAGTGTCTAATGCTTTGCTAAGGTCAACGAAAAGGCCAATGGCAGAGTCACCCATTTTCTAGTGCCAAGTAGAGGATGGATAAAAAGAGAAAATGGGAGTAGTCGTGGATCTCTTAGAACGAAAGCCATTTTGATAGTCATCAAGAATATCAAATTCGGAGAAATACGAGGTAATGCTTGATTGCATGATGAGTTCAAAGATTTCCGAAAATGATGAAAGTAATGAGATAGGACGGAAAATGTTTGGAATATGAATATCTCCTTTTTTGTGTATAGGGATAACAATCGACTTTTTTAAGACAGACGGGAATGTTCATTGTTCTAAGGACATATTTATGATGTGGCAGAAGGGTTTGCTAATTGATTTGGAATAGTTATGACAATAATGGGACTTGGAATGTCATCAAACCCACATGAGTATATAGGACTTATACCTTTTATAGTGTGTTCCACTTCAATCTGCAGTTGTAGGTGAAACAAAAATTGAGTGATTTGTCTGTCATGATGAAATTGGGGCAGAACTTGGTGGCGGTAGATGACTCTTTAAAAAATCGTATTAAACTCATCTGCTATTTGTTTAGGATTTGTTATTGTTTTGACATTAATTGACAATGTTAAGTCTGTAAATGGTTTGAGAGACCTGGTTTCTGATTTAATGATGCTCCAAGTAGTCTTAGACTTATTCTTTGAGTTTGAACTGATTTGGCTACGAAAGAGGCGTTTACTAGCTTTTATTTTTGTATGTGAATCTTTTTCATCACGTAAGCAGCTTTGAGTTCAGGAATGTTAATGTTTCGTTTACAGGCTGGGTGAATATGGTGCAGATCTGCCGATGACAAACGGACCTCAGGCGTTACCCAATTTTTAGATTTGGGTTTGTTGTTAATTCTGTACTAAGGGAGAGGGAAGGCATCATTAAACAGTGCTACGTAACGTGAGTGGAAAGCACCAAATCAGTCATCTACATTTTTGTCTCTGTATATGATGAAGACCAGAGTTTCTCCTGTCGTAAGGACAAAATTAGATACATTCTCATCAGAATAATTCCGTTTGAATAATGTGGTGATTTTTACATCAGTAATGGCTAGGATTTTGAAGGGAAATTAGCATGGTGGTCTGAAAGACCTGGGTATATAGTGTAGTGTAGTGAAAACCCCCACAAATACCAAAATTGTTTTTAAAAAATAAAATAAAAAACGGCAACCAAGCTCTCCTTCAAAGTCTTTGTGTGCGAGTCCATGTGAAAAGACAAAATAGTAAATTATTATGTGACAATAATATATAGTTGCATATATCTAAGTAAAGTAATTGAGAATTAAATTAAATCACATGCGTAATGGCGGCCGAAAAGTGTCTGACATCGACTCTATGGCCACAACTCTGCACGACACCCGAGCTAGTGACGGTCGAAATGTCTTCTTCTAGGACCGTGTTCTCTGTCCCCAAGTCCATCCAGGCGACCGTGACGCTTCTGGAGAACCTCCATGTGATACTAGAGAAGACCCCGAGGGACGATATTCGCTCCGAGGTTCTTCCCATGTTGTTCAACGCCTTTGAGAGTACCACAATACAAGTGCAGGTAAACATATCCAACGCTAGTCCGTGGAACAAGCTGCTAAAACTATAGGAACATTTCAATCCGGAACCAGCACCAAAATTTAGGAGCAGGTAAAAGACGTATTTTAGAATGTTATTTTAAACGGGGGACACGCATGGTAGCAAATAGGTCACCTGTCATGGCGTCCACAAGATGGCCGCCAAAATAATTCTTAAAATTGCTGTATCTCAAGAAGTAATCATTAGATGTGGATAAACTAGGTTTTGTTTTATTTGGTTTTTAATGCTCTACAAAAATGTCACAGAAATTTTACCGTAAATACAATAGTTTTAATTATATTTATATATTATTACAATGTATTGCAATTATAGCACTTTTTGGTGTATATATAATTATTTATACGTAGAATTCGCTAGATTGTCATAAAATTTTCAGACTATACTAAAATAACGCCAATAATCCAAAATTTAAAGTCCCGCAACGAAATTCCTACAACTTTTTGATTAATTAATTAATTAAATTAAGTCCAATCACTTTCCTATTAATTCAATTAATTCAATTAATTAAAAATAATGACAATAATCTCAATTTATTTTGTAAAATTAACCCAATGTAGTCGACCTTGGAATCATTTTAAAGCTAGTTTTAAGGCGAATAAATGAAATGAAAAAATTGATTATTTTAATTAATTAATCACCGAATTAATTACATTTTAGTTAAATTATCCCACTTTTGACATATGTATTGTTATGTATACCTAAAACTCAATCGATCGTAATAAAAATATACTACTTTACTGACATAATCCCAATGAATCCGAATTGTCATGTCCCGAAACAAAATTCTTATAACTTTCCGATTAATTAAGAAATCAATTGAAGAATTACTTATATCTCAATAATTGTTGTTGTCACTCAATTAACACATACAAAATGCCAACCGAAGTATAAAAAATAAACAATGCGAGTGTAATTTTTAAAATTTATAGTCCCAAAATTAAGTTCATGCTACTTTCCCGTTAATTGAATTCATAAATGAATTAAACTAATGGATATAATCACCATGTGTTGTGTAAAATTAACACAGCCACACTGGGAACCATTTGCATGCTTATTTGACAGGAAAATAATTTTGTGGGAAATTCAATTAACAGAAAAGTGGCATTAACTTAATTTTGGGACTATTAATTTTCAAAATTACACTTGCATTGTTTATATTTGATACTTCTGTTGGCATTTTGTATGTGTTGATTGAGTAACACCAACAACAATTATTGATATATAAGTAATTCTTCATTTAATTTCTTAATTAATCGGTAAGTTATAGGAATTTTGTGTCGGGACATGACAATTCGGATTCATTGGCATTATGTCAGTAAAGTAGTATATTTTTATTACGATCGATTGAGTTTTAGGTAAACATAACAATACATATGTCAAAAGTGGGATAATTTAACTAAAATGTAATTAATTCGGTGATTAATTAATTAAAATAATTATTTTTTTCATTTCATTTATTCGCCTTAAAACTAGCTTTAAAATGATTCCAAGGTCGACTACATTGGGTTAATTTTACAAAATAAATTGAGATTATTGTCATTATTTTTAATTAATTGAATTAATTGAATTAATAGGAAAGTGATTGGACTTAATTTTTAAAACTAATATTTTTTTGGTTCATTGTGGTCATATTGTTGTTGTGTGATACACTACGAGACTTTGGTAAGTGAATAAGAAACTTTTAATTGGGATTTAATTAATGCTTAATTTAATTAATTAATTAATCATAAAGTTACAAGAATTTCGTTTCGGGACTTCAAATTTTGTATTTATTGGCGTTATTTTAGTATAGTCTGAAAATTTTATGACAATCTAGCGGATTCTACGTATAAATAATTATATAGACACCAAAAAGTGCTATAATTGCAATACATTGTAATAATATATAAATATAATTAAAACTATTGTATTGACGGTAAAATTTCTAGTGACATTTTTGTAGAGCATTAAAAACCGAATAAAACAAAACCTAGTTTATCCAAATCTGATGATTACTTCTTGAGTTACAGCAATTTTAAGAATTATTTTGGCGGCCATCTTGTGGACGCCATGACAGGTGACTTATTTGCTTCCATGCGTGTCCCCCGTGAAAATAACATTCTAAAATACGTCTTTTACCTGCTCCTAAATTTTGGTGCTGGTTTCCGGATTTGAAATGTATTTACGCTTGTTCCACGGACTACGCTGTACACTCTTGATCTTAATATGGTTCAAACAATATTCTTTTATGGCTACGTCTAGTGGTGTAAATATCTCGAGAATTTTTTTTCTGGAGAAACTTCTCCATACAAGAGAAAATTGAGAAATCATGAGAATTTTTGGGAAACATTCATGTTTTATTTTTAAAGTAGAATGCACAGGTAGGACCGCGTACTAGGCCTACTGAACAAAGTTCATAAGTGGCACATCAATACCATTCTTAGAGTCGGAGTCATGCAAATATTCATCAAGGACTTCAAATTAATTAATTAATTTTAGTAGGAAACCCGTTCTAGGGTGCACACCAGTTTATACCTGATGTGCCCCTCTTCAGGTGACTAACTAGGTATATTGGAGTAGGAAATTGTTGCTAGCTGAAATCTATCCCACTTCTGAAATGTTAGCTGGAATAGCTGGAATCTGTTCTGGAGGGTCTGGCACGAGCTAACTACATTAATAACACTGATTAAATAAAGACAATCTGTATTCTCATCAACTTGCAATCAATAACAACAAAATACTTCCTTTATCTATTCCCAACAATGTTCTTCTATAGTTCATAACAAAACCACTAGAGGGCGTCTTGTCCCACAGCTTGCTTTATGTGCAGTAGTGCAACATAGGTATAAGATCTCTAACATTTGGGCATCCTGACAAAATGTCTGCCCTCAGACATAGTACAAATAATGAATGCCAGAGGGGCCTAGTCTACAAAATCTTTTAGATATTCAGGTCATTTGCCTGCTCCTAAACGTCGAGGTCTTTGGTGGTCTTGGTCTGCAGCGGAATCGTCTGAAATATGTGGCTGTAGATCTTCCGCAGTAGTAACTATTTCGATGTCAAATAAGTCTGGTTAATGGTTCTGAGATTGACGCGTATTGCTTGATGAAACGCGGAAGTAACCTGTTAATCCTAAGAATTGTTTCACTTGATGTATGTCTTCTGGAATAGGAAAATCTGCTATGGCTGTCAACTTGCGTCTTCCTGGTTGTACGCTGCCCTCATTGATTTCAAACCTAAGAATTCAATTGTTTTGAGAGCAAACTCACACTATGTTAGGCGAAGAGTCAAATGCGCAAATCTAAGAGCTTCAAATACTAGTCTTAACTTGATCATCATTTCACAAAAGTTGCGAGCTGCTATGAGCAGATCGTCGAGGTAACACAATGCAATCTTGTTGCGAAGCGGGCCGCGTGCATTATTCATCATGCGCTGGAATTCTGCTGGGCCATTCGTCAAACCAAACATCATGCGTTCAAACTGACCAGTTTCATCAGGAGTAATGAAAGCAGTTTTAGCTTTTGCAGCATCTAACAGCAAAATCTGGAGATATCTGTGTGCCAAGTCCAAAATAGTGAAAATTGTGCACCCAGACAGGTTCTCCAGCTGAGAATCAATTAGAAGCAGGGGGTACGAGTCTTTCACGGTTTGTGCATTTAACTTGCGACGACGGTTCTCACCATTTTTCTTGCGAACAAGCAGTACTGGGCTGGCATAACGTGAGCGAGTTTCACTGACAATACCTCACTGGTTAATCCTGGGCCTATCTTTTGATCTGATTTTTCGATTTTCGTCTTCTGAGGTTTGAAATTTGTCACTAATAACTGGTACACTTCTTGAATTGGTTCACATCTTGCGATGCACATCCCTTGAGGTAAACTGATATCAACACCATTAGGATTGCAGACTGGAATGGTTGCCCATCCATCCTGGATGTCAATCAGCGACGGAGTCCTGTCCTAACGTCGATCATGATTGCCAATCCGGAACTAGCATTCTGCGCAACCAACTTGATAAATTTCATAGACCGTTTAAAAAGAACTACATTTTGTGAATGGAAAGTTTTATGAACGGTACAACTGGAGAAATTTCCATTTCACAAAACGGCGATCGTTCGATTGCTGATAATTAAGTTGCCACTTATCTCAAGGAGGACAACATGATGAAGGTCAGTCCAGGTCCTGCTGACTAGGATCTCCATTGTCTGGTATGATCTGGCACAATGAGCAAGTTGATATCTCTACCAATGAAACCATCTATTTCGACATCAGCAATAATTTTGACAATTGGTCGAACCGCGGGTGTACTTGTATCTCCGAAACCAAACAGGTCGCTGTCAGTAGGCTGCACAGCCAACCTGTACGAATGGCAGAAGTTGCCTGAATCGTGCAACTAGAACTGCCCTGGTCTATAAATCCTGTAAAGCCTAAGGTGCCATTAATTGAGACTGACTTTATGTATTTTTCTGGAGTACAGCCGTCCTTATCATTCACAATCAGAGTGTTCGCGTCAGTGACTGGTTTGCTGACATGAAGTCCCTGATTAACTGCGACTGTACAATGTTTATGTGTATGTCCACTTTGTTGACATTTAATACAGAAGAACGTACGTCTTGGCTCTGGGCAATCCCTACCTAAGTGGCCATTCTTGGTACAATTAAAACACATTGGTTATCCTTCAGTGTTCAGGTAGTTAGGCTTAGTACAGAACTGAAAAGATTTCACATTTGGGATTATTGACTGATTAGCTGAAGGTTTACCGGTATCTGGACTGGTGACTGAGGAACTGGCTGGTTGAAATTTCTGTGTATACGTCGACTGTTGTTGCTGAGGTGTAGAGCGTTCTTCACGTGGGCTGAAGTTCAATCTTGGGACTCTCTAGTTACGCTCCTTTTCTGCTTCTTCAAATTCTCGGACGTTCTTGAAGAGATCATCGAGGTCAAAGTGGTGTCTGGACATCAACTGGGAATACAGTGACTGTGAAGCAAGTCCTATCAGAATTTGGCGCTTGGTGTCACCAAAGCTCAGTTTGAGATCCTCGCAGTACCTCGAAACTTCTTGGAAGTACAGTGAAGTTGGTTCTTGTCTTTGTTAGACCCTATTCTGTAACTTCTTCCACAGTTCTGGAACACTTATGCTAGACCCAAATGTCTTCTCGAAGGCGGCTTTGAAATGGGACCAAGAGTCAAGTTGGCGATTAGCACTCAATCGAGCATACCAATGTCCTGCTGCGCTTACCAAATGTATTTTGGCTGATTCCAATATGAAGCTTTCAGGCCATCGGTGGAGCTTACCAATCGCTTCCAATGATCGAATCCATTCACAAGCCTCCGCACCACTTCCTGTGCCACTAAATTTATTTATGCCTTTGGCAAGATTTGGCATTATACAGTATTGCTCTGTAGGTCTACTCAAGTTGTCTGCTGCCGCATTGTTGGAGAGTTGTGATAGCAAAATTATCAGCATCTCTTCCCTTTTCCTTCCGTTTTCTTCGTTTCTGCATTAGGTGCATGTGGGTGATGGTAGCTGGTTCTGATGATGTCTGGTTAAGAAGCTGATCTCCTGGCTAGTAGGTTAGTAAAATTCTGGGTTAAGCCTAGGCCTGGTGTAAAACGTGGGCCTCTGGTTGGTCCTTGTTCAACGTTTTGTTCTAGACGTAATGGTTGTTGCTCACCTGGTTGTGATGCTACAAAGTCGAAATCTAAACTTTCTGGTTGGATTCTAGTCTCTTGTCCTGGATTTTGACTTAGGCTAAAGCTTTCTGGACTGATAGGCGAAGACATTCTTGTTATTGACGCCGTATTGGCCAATTCGGCAATGTCTTGGTCTCGGTCGTTGTAAAAGTCATGATGGAAATTTGCATTCGCCATGGTTACAAGATTTTCTACTTTTGATGGCTTGACAGGTTTAATTTGTGGGTGTTACTTACAAGGTTTTCTATCCGCACTTCTGAAATGTTAGCTGGAATCTATCCCACTTCTAAAATGTTAGCTGAAATCTATCCCACTTCTGAAATGTTAGCTGGAATAGCTGGAATCTGTTCTGGAGGGTCTGGCACGAGCTAACTACATTAATAACACTGTTTAAATAAAGACAATCTGTATTCTCATCAACTTGCAATCAATAACAACAAAATACTTCCTTCATCTATTCCCAACAATGTTCTTTTATAGTTCATAACAAAATCACTACAGGGCGTCTTGTCCCACAGCTTGCTTTATGTGCAGTAGTGCAACATAGATAAAAGATCTCTAACATTGTGAAGGGATGTCCGATGGCTGATTAAGAGGACTCAATCCCTTGCATTTGCATTTCCGACTGAGGAAAACATCGGAAAAAACCTTCAGTCAGGATTGCTGGTCTCGACGGGATTTGAACCCGGGACCTCCCGAATCAGAGTCGAGAGCTTAGCGATCAAGCCAACACTGAAGGACTTCAAAGTACCGTACCGGTAAACAGAGTATGTCATCGTCGCTAACAATAAACAAACTAAAATCATATGTGGGGTAGCTACGCTACTTGGCAAATCAGTCTCCATCACAGTGCCTGATTTGTTAGTTTGAAGGGGCTCATCTTGGGGTGCATCTTTCACCCTTAGGCGTTTGAAGTATGCACAACAAAATATGTTATCTTCCCAGCATTGGCGGCACATAGTCGGTTATGTTTAGCACTGTCAATGAAGGAGTCTGTGCTTTTTTGCCACCACACAATTGGATTCAGATTGAAAAACCAATTTAATAGTTGCAAAATGAAATTGTATGTTGACTATCCTTATTGTTTTCCATGCATGTTAGGCCTATAGTATTAATATTATTATTTTTGAATTGAAATAAAAATAGCTTAAAATATTCTCCCTGTTATCCGACCTTGGAGAATTTCTCGGAGAAAATTATCGTTCTCGAGAAACTTCTCTGGAGAAATTTTTCGGCTCACTCTTACATCATTAGCTGCGTCAATATTGTGTCGTAAACTCACATTTTTTTCCGGACCAAATTAAGTGATTGTGTTTGATTAATATTGTGCTTTACGACTCATATCGACGGAGGAAGCTCATGCATAACACTTGGGATTCTGCCCCTGAGGTCTAAGTTTCGATTCCTTCCACCGGCAATCCTGACAGAAAGTTTTACCCAGGCTCTCTTGTCTTTAAGACGAATGCTGGGATAGAGTTCTTTAAAACAGTCCAAGGACATTCTCATAAATAGTTACCTGAAGAGAGGCTATCCTCTCTCTGAATATCATCATCAACTATATAAAAACACGACGATAGTAGGCCACAATAGATCCACAATACAACCATTTAAACATCTAACATTATAGGCCTAAATGATAACATTACGCACATCAAAATACATTAAAGTTCACCATTGTAAAAACTTACAAACATTTGATTTGAAAAGAATAATGATAAAAATTGTATAAATCTCTGTAAGAAAATACTAATATAATTTGAAGGTGACAATTATTATTACTTGAAAGTGTGAACTTTATTTACTTTATTTTATTGATTGCTGAACCCTAGCAGTTTCATGAAATCCAGTGCCTTCATGTTGAGAGCCTTCAGATCCAGAGGAAGTTCCCTCCACATTCTTGTCACACGAGAAAAAAAAGACAGCCTGCTAGTTTCAGTTCTTGAAAAAGGAGAAATCAATTCCCCACACATCTCCCCTCGAAGTTGGGGGTTTTTTTTTATTTTTGGGAGAAATGTTTAGTGTCGAGATCCACATCCCCCAAATAAGCACTTTCTTTGAAACATACATCCAATTCTTCTGGGGGGGTTTAAAAGGGAGGGTAGCTTCCCAAGAATATTTTTCACTTGCAAAAAATCGAGGCGGGAAGTGTTTAATTTTTAGCCAGAAAAATTTTCGGGGAAAGGTTTTTAAAAATCCTAAAAAGATGAAAGTTTTTGCTTTTAGGTAGGTCCCAAATCGGGAATCCCATACAACAGGGAAGTCCAAAAACAAGCAAGGGTTACTTTTCTACGTACTTCAAACTTGACACCATTTAAATTTCGTTTGAAATAAAACAAAGAGCTTAGAAAATTTAAATCTCTGGGAAAACTTGCTCTTTGAAAATTCCCATTTAAGCCCTGGTGATATGTTCAATCCTAGTTGTTTCCTTTTTGATTTTAAACCCTATGTCGGTATTGCAGAAGGCGCCTTTTCCGCGGGGGGCCCAGTGACAAAAGTTTCCGAGAAACCTATAAATTGCTCCTAGTTTGATGCACCACTATGTCGGTAGGGAAAAGGCCCCTCCCGGTGGTGGCCCCAGTGCCCGAACGTGTCCGAGTACCTAGCATTGCTCCATTTGATCCCACCACCTATGTCGGTTTTGCAGAGCGTCCCTTGGGTGGCGGGGAAACCGAAGTGCCCCGAGTCCCTTTATCATTGCTCCTAGTTGAGGAAACCACCTAGTCGGTTATTGCAGAGCCCCGGCCCCTTTTGGCATGACGAACGTTTCCGAGAAACCAAATCATTGTCCTGTTGATGCCCCCACCTATGGGGTTTATTGCAGAGGGGCTGCGCTGGGTGGCAGGGGCCAAAGTGCCCGAAGTACCTACCCAGCTCCTATTTGGGGTGCACCACCTATGTCGGATTGCAGTGCGCGGGCGCTGGGGGGAAAGGGGACAAAACGTGTCCGAAGTCCCTCGACGAGACGGCGATCAGACGGAGGGTGCTCCCGAAGACAAAAGGGCCGTTTTCCCCGAGAAGAACCCCTTTTGACTTGAAGTCGTGTGAACACCGGGCCCGGGGGGTTAGAAAAGCGCTCGACCGACTCGAAAAAGGGCGCAGATCTTTAGACGAGGTCCTGCCTCGGCTTTTTTGGGAGGGAAAGTTGAAAGGACCCAGGGGTAAAGCTCGGGGTTTTTTAAGTAATGACTTGCTTTTTTTTCATGTTATTCAAATTAAACCTCAAACATGTATATCCCCTTCCAAAACCCTAAAATTAAAAATTAAAATACATGTTTATTTTTCCATTTAAACATTTAAAAGTTCCCTTCGTTATGTTTTTACCCCAAAACACCACAGGTTTGTTTTTTAAAAATTATTTTATTTTAAAAATTGGTTCTTGGCGAGTGTTTTAATGTGATCCGTGTATATTTTGAATGCGTTTTTAATATAGAGTTGTTTAAATAGTCAAAAAAATGGACACTGTTTTAAAGCTGGAGGTTTTCTTTTTTGGGAATCACCTTCTTACTGGGTTTTTTTAAGCGACACGGGACTCCTTTACAGGGGTTATTTCCCTAAAGTTGTGGCTGTCGAGCGACAGTGAGAGTCCCAAAATTTGTAACAGGGAGAGATTTTGCCTCTTGAAGTTGTACCCTTACTAAAATAAAAAGTAATTAAAAACCTCTGCGTATACAGTTGTTTTTTAAACACAAAAAAATTGGCAGAGGGCTTTTTTAAAAAAGGGTAAACAGTTTATATTTACAGCTTTTATATCTCCCGTATTTGATGCCAAATTTCCCCACTTACGTTTTTTGAAGGGACAATGTTTACGGGAATATTTAATTTAAAAATGGGATGGCAAATACGTATGTAAAACCAAATTTCCCAATCGTTTAGAGTTTTTGCATTTAAAAATATTACTTTTCATTTTAAAGTCTGGTATTAATGTTTTTTTTAAAATACAACTGTTTACAAGATATTTTAATTTTTTAAATTTTTTAAATGATAAAATTAGGGGCCCGGCAGTTCTATTTTTTTTTATTACACACTGCCCGCTTCACTGCCCAATCAAATAGGGACAACTTCTGAAAAAATTATTAATTAAATCATTCTAAAATTTGAAATCGAAATTGTTTAACCTTATTTAAATTGAGCGAGTGAGCGAGCGTCCCCACTGGACTCTTTGGGCCCTCGAATGTCTTTTTTTTTTTTACTGTTTCGGACAGGCGCACCGTTTCCCCTGATCGACCTAAAATTTTTTGCAACATGTACATAAAAAAATGGGGGGCTGAAATTTATAGTTTTTAAACAAAACCGATTTTGGTTTTTAAAAAAAAAAAAAATGTTTCCGTTTGGGGGGTGAAATTTGAAAGGGTCAATAAGTACAACATTCCTCCTTTTTTTAAAAATTTTCAGCTAAATCGGCCCAAAGCCCTTTAAAAACAAATTGGTATGTAACTTTAAATGGAAATGTGGGACTCGGGTCGTGTTGCCCCGTCCCGGTGCTCCCCTAAAACAACGCGATGGGACTTTAGCTTTTTCTAGTTATGAAAACAAACAATACTTTAGTAGTCTATCTTCTTTAAACTTTCCGAGAACTTTAACTGTCCTTTTTAATTAAATTTTTTCACAAAAAATTTGTTTTTAAATAATATGGTGATCAACTGTCTTGAAATATTTTATAGCGAAAATCACTTTATAAAAAAATTTACTTTTAATTAGTATACTAGTTGGGAGAAGTCAAAGTCTGTAGCTTTATTCAACTTTTTTTTTGTATTACTTTAGTGTTGTGTGCAGAACCCGTCGGCGAACATTTTTTTCGCACCCTCTAACGACCACAGGGGTTTTAAATCTATTGGCATCAATCGTGATTTAAAAATTTTTTGGGGAAATAATTGTTTTTGCCCCCAAAGTGTTGGGGCTTGTTGTTTGGAAACATAAAAGGGATTTCAGGCGAGTAAAAGGCGACCAACTCAGAATTTGTTAAATTTGACCTGATAAAATTACTAAAAAAGCTCTTAAAAATGGGGTTAGCCAAAAAACAAAAAAGGAGGCAAAAGGTAGCTTTAAAATGTAATTTCCCAATAAATGACATTTTCGCCGAAATGACTGCACACACTATAAAAAGACTGGGGGTTCACCCGAAACAAAACCAAATTTTCTCAGTCTAATTCAACAAAAAGAACCCGTGGTAAAAAACCTTTTTAAAAATAGCTGAAGATATGATAAATATTTTAAATATATGTAAATCATTATATGTTTAAAACAAAAATTACTAAAGGTTTTAAAGTTGAGCTTTGATTTTCTTTGGCAGATTTTCCCAAACCCCACTGATTTTTCGTAAGGGTTTTTTGAATGTGTTTATGCCTTTGACGGAATAGATTTTTTTCCTTGCTAAGTTTTTTAGTAACGAAAGGGCTGTCCCATAATATGATACACAAGAGAGGTTTTTTTAATATTCAAAAAAGTTACATGATGGGCATCTTTTTTTTTAAATTGAAAAATTGGGAGGAGACAAGTAAAGTTTAAAGGGTTGTGGGGGTAAAGTTTTTCACGGAAAAATTATCCGGGTTTGCATTTAAAATGCTAACAGATTACTTTTTCCCAAAACAATGACTAATAATTTATTGGGGCAAACCCAGATAATGATACAATTACGTTTAATCTTAAAAAAAACATTTTGGCCTTTCGTAAATCCAAATTTCATTGCAAATTAACATTCTAACACTTTTACAATAGAAAAAACCCACCAGGGCAAAAGGGACGTTAACGTATTTTTTAATTGGGCCCTATAAGAACCTTTATTGGCTCTCCCAGCCAGAGCTTTTGCCTTGCGACACAGAATAAAAAATAAATTTAAATAAAAAAAATACATAAAATTTAAAAAAATTTAAAATTTTTAAACCCCAAAAATCTAAAATAAGCCTACTTATATAAAAAGGGTTTCTAAAAATACGAAGGGGCCCCATCCAAAAACCACTTTAAACAATCTCTTTCCCCCCAAAATACTTGTAATCCCAAAATTTTTCCCCAAACATTTTAAAAAAAATAAAAAAATTGTCCCCCTTGCTCTTATCATTAGCCTTAACATTTTTGTTTTTAAATAAATGGTATTTGTAATAGTTCACAGGGGGTTCAAAAGATCCCTTTTTTTCTCGAGATCCCCCTTTCCTCGTTGTCCCTTGGGGTTTTCAAATCTCACTTTTGGGGGTTAAAAAGAAGCCTTCTTGTTTACACGGTTAATGGCGATTTGTCAATTCTTTTCTTTGTCCCACTTGTAGAAGTATCCCGTGTAGAAGATATATTGTAGAAGTTTATACATATAAAAAAAAAAAAAAAAATATCACAAGATAAAAAGGGTGCTCCAAAAATAATTTGATTGGACACCCCTGATAAAACTAGTGAATAAAAACTTATTTTTTTTTGGCCAATACACAACTGTTTAGAATGACAAAATCGAAATTCCCCCCCTCTTTTGGAATAATTTGGCAATATTATCGTAAATTTTGAAAAAAACGTATACACAAATATTTAGTTTTCTTTTAATCTGAATATTTCTTTTAAACCGTAAATTTCGCAACTTAACCCCGGGAAAAATTTATTTGGTGTATTCTATTCCCAAAAAATCGGGGGGCGATGCGTGTATTTGAGTTTCTTTGGGTGATAAGAAAAATTGAAAAACGGACTTTTGAGAAAAACTATCGCAATGTGTAAAATGTAAAAATTTTCCGGCTGACAAAAATTAAATTTGGGAAAACATTTAAACCCCCCTTTAAAAAAAAGTTTTAAAATTTTAAAGGAGTGATGCAGTGTTTTTTTTGGAATCATTTTCAAAAATTTTCGTTGAATTTGTTAAAATTTTTTACCTCAAATAAATACATAGGTTTTGACGCGCCCCAAAAGTACACAGATACATCCATCTCAAAAATTGTTAAAACCCCAAAAAAATGGAGTGTAAATAAATACCTAAATTTTTCGAAAAAATTATTTTTTTTTAAATAAAAAAAAAAATACTGGAGCACAGGTATGGGGGTTTAACTATGTTTGTGTTTTCCTTGTATCGGTGGCGCCGGAAGGCTTTCTAGTGGGGGGGTTTGGGGGGCGCAATAAAAATTTTCTATAACGACCCAGAAACAATTTTTTTGGGGAAAAAATTATGTATTTTGGCATTGGGGGGGGTTTTCTGGCAGGATGCACCCAGCTTGGGGGGGCTGGGGCGAATATGCCCAGGTTTTATTTTATTTTTATCTTTTAATGGGGGGCTTTTTAAGTGATTTAGTGTGTTTTCGCGATAGTTTTATAAAACGAAAATACACATCTGACTAGTTTACAAAATTTTGCCGCTTCAAAATTCAATGAGGCTTGAAAAAACGTTTAGTCCTCCCCCCCTTGATTTCGCGGGGGGGGGGGGGGGGGGGGAAAGGGGGGAAAAGGAAAGAAACCCCCTTTTTCCCTTTCCTCGGCTACGGCACTACTGCATGCCTCATGATCAAATTGTGCACTTGGGCTAATGGTTAAAAATAGAATTTAAAAATTATTCAAAAAAATTTAAGAAAAACACCCCTGAATGAATGTTTCCCGTTTAATAAAAATTTGAGAAGGATATTGAAAGACTTATGTCATTATCGTAATTTTTGGGGCTTTAATGATGCATCCCAATTTTTTAAAAGGGGCGTCAGCAGTTTTAAATTTTCTTTCTCAGTATTAAAGTATAGAACTCTCTCTCTTCCCCGCTCTGTCTAAACCCCTAGAATATATTCCACAGTCAAATATCAGATTTGCTGAAATCAAAAAAAATTTCTAGACGAGTCTGTGATGTATGAAAATTTAAAACTCCCCGGGCCTAGACCCACTGCAGGTGGGGAAAGCCCCTGTGTCTTTGGGATCTGAGGGGCGGGGGGTTTAAAGTATTTGTTTGTTTCCCCCGGTTTTGACTTGAAGGGGAGCGATGTCATGTAGCTAGCATTAGTGTTTGAAATTTGTATCTATTTTAATAAAGTACGGGTTAACCCTTAACCCTAAATATCGAGTGATATTCATATGGGCCCCAAACATAAAAATAAAAACGGGGCGACGAAGGGGAAATGCAAAGTAAGTCCCATCTGGGAAATCTAAAGGGCCCCCCTTGGGCCCAAACCGAAAAACAGTTAGGCTAAAGGCTGGGCAAAAACGCCCCGGGGGCATCCCCGTTTTTCCGTCGGGAAAATCGACAAATTTTAAACCCCGAAATCGAAAACCTGGGGGAATATATGGAGGGGGTTGGAATTCTACTTCTTTCCCAACAACTTTAAAAGAAGAGGGGAAGCTGGCAGGTTCTGAGGGGTGTGGGAAACAACGCGCCTATACACTAATCGGGTTTCCGTTGTGGCGTTTAAAAGGGCCCTAACAAATTTGGAAAATTGGCACTATTTTTCGACGGCAAAAAAAAGAACCATCTTCCCCCCAAAACCCTCCGAAATAGTGATGAGATTTAATTTCCACCAGAACCCAGAAGAGAGGGGAAAAAATTTCGCGAAGTATGTGTAGAATCAAAAAACTTAAAAAAAAAACTGTAACTTTACAGCAGATTTGAACACTAGCCCTACGAGATCAGTTAGTTGTGGGCCCTTTTTGAAAAGAAGCCTTACAACGTAGGCATTGGAAATGAGTGATCAAAATTTTTTAAAAAAAAAAAACCCTACAAATGGGGGTTAGCAGCAGAGGGCACCCGACAACAACATGAGGGCAATGGGGGGCCCCGCCAAAAAAATGGAGTTAGCAAGGAGATCAACACCCTTTCATACAAGAAGGGAAAGGGAAAGTCCACACAAAAAGGTACCCCCAAAAGGGGAAAACGTGCTTTTCGGTGGGGTTTAGGATCACCCCAAGGACAATCAGCAAGTTTGCTAACGAAATTGTAAATTTTTGCAAAAGGGTGGGCCCCCTTTGGGGGATTTGTTTAACAAAACGGGAATAAGAAAACAGTCAAAAGAAAAAAAAAAAACCAAGTCGGAAAGGGCCCTTCCCAAACAAAACGCAGGGAAGGGGATTCAAAAACACTTTGAAATTTGAACTACAACAGTCAAAAACAGCGAAAAGAAATAACCCAAGGTGGCCAATTTTTTAAAGGGGAAACATAATCTATAGACAAGCCTAGCCTAGCACTAAAATTAAATGGTTAAAAGGGCATAAAATGGAATGAAGACTCTGGATCTGAATTTTCAATAATCAATACAAACTTTTAAACCATTTATTGTCACAGTCATTACCCTACCCCAAGCAAAAACAGACAGGCATAGGACTAAAAACAGGGTCACAAAAAAATCCCTTCGGGGGTTGGTGAAAGCCTAATAGATTTTAGTGCATCAAGGGAAAAGTCATAAATTTCCCACTGGGGGTTTGAAAAGGGGCGGGAAGCAGTCTCATAGGCCGAAACGGGTTTTAAATGCCCGGGAATTTTCCCCCATCAGTGGCATAAAAAAAAGTGACTCCAGAGGCCAAACCCCTAAAGGGGAAGAAGAATTCCCCCCGGGTGTTAAAACGACGAACTGGTCCTACATGGTCCCGAAATCCCCTTTTACCATTAAAGGAAAAATACTACGTAAATTCTTACAAAGAAAGCCCAGTACCTTTTCCACTGCAAAAAAAAGGGTTTAAAATAAGGAACTGGACAGGTTGACTAAAAATCGGGGTTATAAAAACCGGGGAAACCATTCGAAATGGGATCACCGATTGTGGCATTTTTGAAAAAAGACAAAATTTTAAGGATTTTTTTTGTGACTACCGAAGCCCCGTAAATCCAGGCTAGTAAAAATACATTTTTTCCTTGACCAAAAGAGCAATATCCTGGCTACGTTTGCCGGTGGGGTGAAGTTCTCCAAGCTGGCCCCTTGCACAAGATATCAACAAATGTCTGTAAACGAGACAGCAGGCCTTGTACTGCCCAATCAACCCCTTTTAAAGGGGGTTTTTTTTAAAAAGAAGAGGTTACCGTACGGGATATCGAGCCCCACCTGCGATTTTAAAAACGCGAAAGGGAAAAAAATTGTTGGGGATCCCGGGGTGTGGGGTATTTCCCGGAATCCTGGTTGGGGGGAAAACGCAAGAAGAAAAAACGGACGAGCGGTTGAAGGAAGTCTTGAAGCGGTTTGACTCAAGGGGTTTGCGTTTTGAAAAGATCAAAATCCCAATTTGCCTTGAAAAAGTACAATTTTTTGGGTTTCTAATTGACAGCACGGGGGTTGGGCCAACAAAAGAAAAGGGTTTAAAGCTATGTTACAAGCACCAAAAAAAAACCCTAACAAGTGGGAATTTCCCGGAGCGTTCCTGGGTTATACAACTTCTACAACAAGTTTAAAGGGAAACCGAGCATGTCTTCGGAACCACTTCACGGGACTGCTAGACGAGGCCAGCTCTTGGGGAAATGGGAAGAACAAGAAAAAACGCTTTCCCAGAAGCTAAAAAGAGATTACCCAAACCCGCTGATTTATAAAATCATTATGATGAAGACAAGCCAACGAGTAACATGTGATGAAACTCCGGTGGGGGAAACGGAAACAGTTTTGTCTCATGTCCCAAAAATCAAGATCAAGGAAAACCAATTGCATTTGCTTTAAGAAAAACGACAAGTACCGAGCGTAATATTTTCCAAAAAAGTCGAGGGGCTTTTTAAACATAAATAGGGTTTTAAAACCCCTATATCAATACTTTTATGGTCGAAATTTAGGATTTTAAAAAGACACCAACCACTCTTGGGATTTTTCAACCCCGGGGAAAACAATTCCACAGATAATTTTACCAAAAATGCTACGGGGGAAATTTACTGGCCGTTTTTTTAGTACGAACTTGGGTTTTTCGCCCGGGTTTAAAAAAATAGGTAACGCCGAACCGGGGCTAAACCGGGTTTCCGGGGAAAAACACCCGGATAAAGAAAAATCCAGCACCAATTTAAAATACTGTTTTTGGAACATTTGGGCAAAAAACCCCCGATAAAAGCGGGGGGGGAAAAGAAAAAAGGTTTTCCAAGCCCAAAATCCCCGGGGATGAGCAAGGTCCCTTTAATGCGTACTTACAAAAGGACCCCATGACCTCAAAAAAGGGGCAATTTTTACAGCATACTTAAAGGGGAGTCAAGAATTATCGAAACATTTGGGTGTTTGCTGTGGGGAAAAGAGAGGCCTTTATTTTTTTTTACCAGAAAAACTACCGTGAACGGGTTTTGAAAATTGTTTCATGTGGGTCACCAGGGGATTGTGGTCATTTTTAAAAAACCCTTTTTCGCGGGAATTTGTGGTGGCCGGGAACGAAAAAACGACATAGGGAAACTAAGTGGGCCCTTGTTGGTTTTTCCCCCGGGCAGCCTGGTATAGGGGATTAACCCCCGTAAATGTTTTGAAGGATTTGCGCCAGAAAACCCCACCACGGACCGGAAAAATATTTATACTGTAAGAAAAATAAATCTTTCCTTTTTTGCGTGGAATACATAACTCCTTTTTCTCTATCACAAAATTAATGGCTTTGTTTGGGTCCCAAGTGAACTCACATTTTTTACTGTTTCCCCAACCTTTCCCAAAATGTCATGAAAAAAACACGTAAAAAACATTTTTTCCGTGGCATCAGCAAAACATTTGGTATCCGACTTGGGTTTGTGGCTACCGTGAGGGGAAAGGGTTGGGGAAATAGATTTACATTACTAAATTTAAAAATCCTTTTTAAAGGCCCAAAAAAATTTTTTTGAAGAAAAGTCATTTAGAAAACCCTGGACTGGCGGTGGTATGCGAGGATGCCCCCAGCTGCACCCCAACCCTGGGGTGGTCCGCTTAAGGGGTTTCCGTCAGTCAAGGGACATTTGCGGGCAGCGCCCAAAAGGGTCCCTTTTAAAAAAATCATAAAGTTTGAATTTTGGAAGCGGGCATCGAGCAAATTGAATGCCATCATCTTTTTCAAGAAAATTTTGCATCTTGGATTTTTATTGGTTTAGATTTTTTTTTGGGGGAGTCAAAAGATACGGTTTAGTTACCCTTTTCTTTCCATGCTAATTTTTATGGGCGCCCGAGAACCCAAGGGGAACCAATTTCCTTCCCCCCTTCAAAATTAGGTTCCCCATTGAAAAAAATAGTCAAAAGAGCAACAATTTTCAAATACAACGACATGAACCCGCTAAAGCACCTCCTGCCTTGGAAATGGGACAAATCCTTTGGGCGAGGACTACACGTCGACTTCATGGGTCCCCTTCATGGGGGAAAACTTTTCTTATTTTGGAGACCCCCTACCCAAGTGGACAGAAGTGGTTTTAATGAAAAAAATTAAAAATCATTGCAAAATAATTTAAAACATTACGAAGAATCTTCGCAACGCACGGGCTTTCCAGACAAATTTGGGTTTTCCCATAATGGAAAAAGGGGTTTGTCTCCCCGGGTGAAATGAAAAGGGAATTTTTAAGAAGTAATGGGATTACGCAGGGTTTCCGTAACCCCCATTCCCTCCGCACAAATGGGCAAGTTGGAAAAAAACTGTTTTAGACGGTGAAGGGAAACCCTCAAGAAGATGAACAAAGGGAAAAAATTCAAGCATGGGCTCAAGATTCTTGCTACATCAACATAAACACTCCGAGGCCCCGGTGACCAACAAGGGGTCCCGCTGAATTTAAGGGTCGGGCGTATCGGACAAACCTTGGATCTTTTTAAAAACCCGACTTTAGCAAAAAGGGTGCGCCAACGCAGGAGGGAAAAAAGGGGGCGCCCGAAGTAACCCGAGCGAACTTTTGGAAGGGGGGTTGCAGCCAGGTTCGTGCGGGAAACTAGCCCATGGAAACAAGTGGGGTGCCAGCAACTGTCACCAACCTCGGCGGCCCAAAAAACAAATTTGAAACGCAACTAGATGGGTGGGGCGGACCTGGAAAAAGACACCTAGCCCAAAAAAGGGGGGGGCGAGACTCGCGGTCGACAGAAGACTTGAAGAGGCAGTGAACCAAAATGATTCTCCTTTAGAAAACCCTCCCTATTTGGAAGGGGGTAAGAAACCTCTGCCACTCCAAAGTCATTCTCCCCCCGCAAAGGGTTTTCCTCACGTCCTCGTGCTAGGGCCCGCCTATCTGAAAAGGGGCTTTGTTACTGATTAAATCTTTTAAACTTTTAAAAAAAGCTAAATTGAAAATTTAATTAAAAACATACTTGTAAAAAAAAAAACCCAGAAGGGGGGGGTTTTGGGGGTATGAACATTTGAACTACCCCCCTAGAGCACGCAGGTTAGTGGGCTCTGTTTTCGTGGGATTGAGGGGCGGGGGGGTAGGAGTTGCTGTCTTCCCCGTCTTGATTGCAAGGAGCGAGGGCATGTTTGCCCTAGCTCCTAGTGATTGTTTAATTTTATCTATTTCTAATAAAGTACTGTTAATCTTATATCTAAAAACGGTGAGATTTATATGGCCCCAAACATATACATAAAAGTACCAAACCGGTTTCCGAGTAATCACAGCACATGCACAGCATTTATTAAAGGGAACTGATGACGTAGAAAATCACATGGACAGTAGAAAAAACTTACCATAATGACACTTCTTGGGCTTTAGCAAAAAATTTTGACTCCGTTGACCTGGGCATTTTTATAAGAAACTTTTAACCATAAATGTTCTCCTTTCCCCACCACCCAAAGGAGAATTCGTATCTCCCCCCGGAACACTTTCAGGTTTCTTTGTTTTTTTTCCCTACCAATTTTTGCCCAAAGGAAAGGTTTGGCCGTTTTTCTCAGGTTAAAAATTCAATTTAATTTTGGGGGGGACCAGTGGGGCGGCAAAAAAATTCCCCCCAAAAAATGGAAGATGTTTAAAAAAACCTTTTTTAAACCCCCCTTTTGGGGAATTAAAAAAGGACAAAATTTAAAAAACACTATTTTTTGGGTACCACCTTTTTGCGGACCATCGCAAAAGACAAAAATTTTTAACTCCCCAAAAAAATCAAGGAAATTGAATTACAAATAAAGACTTGGCAACCTTCCCTTTGGGGAAAAAAAACGTTTGTACCCCAAAATAATAAACAAAATTATTTTACTAAAAAAAAACTTTTTAGCTTTAACCCCCCTGACAAAAGCAAAGTTTTTAAAACAAACCCTATTCCCAAAGGGGGGAAAAACCTTGGCCTTTTTTTGGGAAAAGAAATCTTTGGGCCATTAAACCCCCGGGTTTTAAAAAAGGGGGCTTGGGCCCTTAAACTTTTTAAAAACTTAAAAAACCCCACCCCTTTTTACAAATTTTAAAAACTGCCACCTCTTATTTCCCCAAATTTTGCCCCACTCCCCCCGTTTAATTTCCAAGGCTGGCCGGAGGAACCCCTATTTCCCATAAACAAAAAATTTCCCCTTTTCCCTTTAAAAAAAGGAAATTAAGAAAACGGGAAAAAAAACCCCTTTTAAAAACTTTTTGGGTTTTTAAAAGTGGAAAAACTTCATTATTCCTTTTTCAAATACTTTAAACTGTCAAAAAAACCCTAAAAAACTTCCCAAAACCCAACCCAAAAAATTCAAAACAAAAATTTAAATACCGGTTCCCGGGGCCCCCGGGACGCCTTATTTTATAACGAATTTAAATTTTTGGGTTTTTTTCAAAAACCGCTTTCAACGGAATCTTTTTCGAAATTTAAAAAAATTATAAAAAACTTCATGGGTTTTTTGCCCTTCTTCCCTTTTCTTTCTTCTCTTGGGCCCTTTTCCCCCTTTGTCTTCTTTTTTCTGGGTTTCCCCGTTTTCTCTTTTCGGGGCGCCCTTTTTTTCGCTTTTTGCTTCTTTGTTTGTCTGTCTGTCTGCTTCTGTCGGGCTGGCGGTCTTTGTCGTTGTTTTTGCCCGTTTCTTCTGCGCTGTCTGTCTGCCCGTCTGTCTGTCTGCTGTCTGTCTGTCTGTCGTCTGTCTGTCTTTTCTGTCTGTCTGTCTGTCGTCTGGGCTGGGCTTTCTGTTTCTGCTGGAGGTCTGTTTTTTCCTTTCTGTCCTTTTGGCTGTTTCTTCCCTACGTTTGTTTTCTGTCTTCGATTCCTTTTTTCGTCTTCTCTTTTTTCGTTGTTGGGTCGTTTCCCCTTTCCTGTTCCTGTCTGTTTTTCCCCCGTTTTCTTTTCTGGTGTCTTCCTTTCCCTTTTCTTTCTTTAAAAATCTTTAAAAATGGGGTTATTTCAAACTTTCAATGTTTCCCAAACGAGCTGAAAAATTTTTTACACATAAGTATTTTGAGGGCAATAGATAAAACAATTTAACAATTTACTAATTAATCAATTAATTTATTTAATTAATAAAATTTAAAGTTTTTATGGGAATCGATATTTCACCCACTTTCCCAAAGTCCAACGGCTGAAAATTTTACAAAAACGTATTCTTGGGACAAAAGATAATCAAAACAAAAAATTCACAATTTTAATTAATCATCCCTTAAAAAAATATTAAAGTTTTATATGGGAACAATTTCACCCAAATTCCCCCAAAGTCCAACCAGCTGAAAAAATTTTTCACCAACGAAAAATTTTATGACAATAAAGAAAAATTTAAACCAAAAATTTCACTTAAATTTTAAAAATTAATTTTTTCATTATAATTAATAATTAAAAATTTTAATGGGAAAACGATATTTCACCCAACTTCCAATTCCAAACGAGCTAAAAATTTTTACACAACGTTTATTCTTTATGGGAAAAAAGATAAACAAAAAAATTCACTAATTTTTAATTAATTTATCTTAAAAATTTAAAAAAAAGTTTTTTTTTGGGAAATAATTTCACCCAAAAACCCCAAGGGTTTGGGGCACCCCGAAACTTTTTAAAAACAAATTCTTTTTTGACAAAAAAATAAAAAAAAATTAAAAGAATTTTTTTTTAACCCCAATTTAAAAATTTTTAAAATTAAACAAAAAATTTCCAAAAATTTTATATGGAAAAAAAATTTCCCCACTTTAATTTTTTGATGGGGGGAAAAACCCCAACGTTTTTTTTTAAAGGAAAAAAAGTGGGAAAATTTAAATTTTTCTTTTTAACCCTTTAAAAATTCTTATTTTAAAAAAAAAAAAAAAATATGGAAATTTTTTTTTAAAGGGGGTGGGGAAAAAATGGAGAAACGGGAAGTTGCGGGGAATTAAATTAAAACTTCTAAGAACTAAAAAGTTTAAAAATAAAATTCCGAATTTTTTTTTTTTAAACCCCAAAAACCCCAAATTTAAATGGGACTTAAATTTTAAAACAAAAATTTTTTCGGCCCCCAAATTTTTGGGAAAAAAACTCGGGAAAAAAATTCCCCTTTAAAATAAAATTTTTGTTTGGAGGGAAAAGGCCCCAAAGGTTATTTTCCCAAAATTGGGAAAAAATTTTTTTGGCCAAAGTTAATTTTTTAAAAATTTTAGACATTTTTAAAAATGGCCCCGGTTTTAAAAAAAAAAAAAAAAAAACTTTTTTTTATTTAAAAATAAATTGTATTTAAAAAAAAGGTTGCGGAAAGAAATTTGCAAAAAAGGAATTTTTTTTTTACTTTTGGAAAAAAATGCCATTTTTTGCCAATTTTTGCAGGGGGAAAAATTTCCCAAAATAAATAACCCAAAAAAAATTTCCCCCCCCAAACCAAAAAAATTCGGCGGGGAAAATTTAAAATACCCAAAAGGGGTTTTAACAAAAAAGGTGGAAAAAGACAAAAAGTTTCAATTTTGGAAAAAAAATTCCCATTTAAAAAACTTGGTTTTAAAAATTTTTATTTTGTTTTCAAGGGGGATAGAAAAATTTTGGGTTTAAATGTTTTTGGGTTAAAAATTGGGGAAATAAAAGGCTTTTTTTTTAGGGCCCCCAAAAAAAATCCCGGGTTAAAAAACCGGTTTAAAAAATGATTTTTTTAAAAACAAAGGAACTTTTTGGCCCGGGGCTAAAAAATCCTTTTTTTTTTTTAAAAATTTTTTAGGTTTCCGGGAAAGTTTGGATTTCCCCGGAAAAAATTTGTTTTTTAACCCTTTTGGCAATTTCCCCCCCAAAAAATGGCCCTTTTTTTTCGTAAATTAAGGGGTAAATTGGGATTGGGGGAAAAATTTTGCTACAAACCAAATTGGGGAAATTTTATAAAAAACCTTTTCCCCAAATTTTTCCAATATGGGGGGGAGCTAATTTTAAAATTTAAAATTTAAAATTTTTAAAAAGTACAAAGGAAAAGGTTTTTAAAAACCGGCAACGAAAAAAATCTATTGGGAAAAGGAAATTTCAAAAAATTGGAAAATTTTTAAATTTGGGGTTTTAAAATTAAATTTTTTGTAATTTTCCAATTCAGGCCCAAATTTTTCCCCAAATCAATTTAGGGGCCTTTAAAAATTAATTAAAAAAACATTTGTTTTAAAAGGGAAAAAAACAAGGGGGTTTTTTCGGGTTAAATTTCAAATTTTTTTTTTCCCGAAATATTTTTTACTTTAAAGGGAATTTTTAAGGGGGGCCCCCCCCCTTTCCTTTGGATTTTAAACGTTTTTTTCGGGAAAGGCCCGGGAAAACTGGGAGGGAAAAATTTAAAAAAACACCCAACAACAAACAATTTTAAAAGTTTTTTGAAAAAACCTTCCCCCTCCAAAATAAAAAACAACCCAAAAATGGGGGGGAAATTTGGATTAAGAAAAAATAATTTTTTAACCCAAACCAAAAAGAAAGAAACAAACCCTTGTGGCCCCACCAATATGGCGGGCCCGGGGGTCAAGAATTTTAAATTTTTTTTTACCCTTAAAGGAAGGCTCCCCCCAAAAAATTTACCTTCCCAAATTTTTCTCCAAAAATTTTTAATTTGGGAAAATTACCAAAATTGTTTATTTAGAAAATTTTTTAAATGAATGTTTTTAAAATTTAATTTGGTTTAATTTTAAAGGGCCCCCCTTCTTTTTGTTCCCTTAATTTTATAAACTGGGTTTAAAATTTTTAAAAATTAATTAAAACTCAAAAAATATTTAAAGAAAAATTTTAACATTTAAGGGGGGTTGGGCTAGAAAGGGGAATTTACAAATTTTTGTGGGGTTTCCCAAATAGGCGGGGGAAAAGGGGAAAAAGAATTTTCCCCCGGGAAAACCGCTTTTGGTTTTTCCCCGGAAAAAATTTTTGCCCTTTGGAACATGCCAGGAAACTCCCCAAAACCGGGGGGAAAATTGCCCCTTAAAAAAAGAAACCCCCGGGTTTAAAACAAAAATAAAAAGACCCCACAAGAAAACCTTACAACCAAAAACCCCCAACCCCCCCCCCCCCCCCCCCCCCCCCCCCCCCCCCCCCCCCCCCCCCCCCCCCCCCCCCCCAAAAAAAAAAAAAAAAAAAAAAAAAAAAAAAAAAAAAAAAAAAAAAAAAAAAAAAAAAAAAAAAAAAAAAAAAAAAAAAAAAAGGGGGGAAAAAAAAATTTCCCCTGAAGAAAAACCCAAATTTTTTATAAACCAAAGGGGGGGATCCCTTTTCAAGTCCCCAAAATTTCCCCCCCAATGGGGTTGGGTTTTAAAAAAGGAACAATAGGGCGCAACCTGTCCCCCAAAAAAAAACCCAGGCAATCGGTATTATGGTGAATAATTTACATTATTCTTGATTTCCCGACGTAGCGTCATCACTGTGGATGATATTTTCAAGGGACTGCTGTTCTTTCGTTTGTTTGCCTCTGTTGCAAACGTTCACTTCTTCTTGGAACTGCCAGGAACTCTCAGCGGAGAAAATGCGTTCAAACCAAGAACACCACCAGATCAACAACAGCATCAACAGCATCTTCATCCACAAGACCAACCTACACCACTACCACCACCTCCACAACCACCTCAACCACAACAACAACAACAAATAGAGCCGTCCACCGCCATCCTGGCAGTTCCAAGAAGAAGTCAACGTTTGCAACAGAGGCAAACAAACGAAAGAACAGCAGTCCCTTGAAAATGTCATCCACAGTGATGACGCTACGTCGGGAAATCAAGAATAATGTAAATTATTCACCATTACGACGCGACGAAACATCCCGTCAATGATATAATTTCTCTTCAATTACATCGGGTCGCGAAAGTATAACTTGTGAAATTATTACCAACACCATAGGTGATAAAGGTGCTGACTCGAGAGCTTTGACCTCGAATGTTTCCATATAGAGGTTGGCTACCACTGGTGATAAGGGAGACCCCATTGGTGCTCCTTCAACCTGTTTATAAAACTGTTGTTCGTAAATAAAATAAGTAGATGCCATGCAGTGGCGAATCAAACTGATGACATTCCCAAGTAATTTATCTTTATCTTCAATGATGTTGAGAGCATGAGAGTGGGCGTCTACGAGATTCCTTGTGGGGACTGCTATCTAACATATGTGGGGCAAACCGGTAGAAAAATGTCCCAGAGGCTCCAGGAACACAGACTCGCAGTAGAACACAAAGAGAAAACCTCGGCTTTGGCAACGCATGTACGTGAGAAAGCTCACTCTATTAATTTCTCGGGCATGAAATCAATAGCCCGTGTGGATCGAGTATACCCCCGGATTATACGTGAGGCAATTGAAATAGAGAAGAGACCCTACAACCTGAATAAGCGTGATGACAGCCAACGCCTTGCCACGGCATGGGGACCAATCATGAAGAGCATTCTTATTAAACCAAGTGAATCTTCAGTCGATTCTCCAATGGTGTTACAGACAATAGCGCCACTGTCCAACACGAGGCAAAGAAGGAATGCAGCTATTGTGCCTGCGAGTACCAGACAACTCAGGTCAGCAGGGGTCACTCACACCCCTCCCTCTTGTGACCAAACTACAATAGCTGTTAATGATGCTCCTACTCAAGACAGACTACAAAACGGGCCTACCACTAGAAGCCGAACCAGGGAAAAGATGACCAACGCCAAAGAACCTCGCCGCCCCGCACCTTCTGATACGAGACCGCCTGGGTTGATTGACACGTCAGAGCCTGCGCGGACGCAACGAGGCACCAAGACATCTACAAGTCAGTGCAGTGACAGTGCTCGGCCTGGTAACAGCTCGACGCTCGCCTGAAGAGGCCAATTGTAACATTGGCGAAACGTTGCACCCACTCGACAACGTCCAACCAGGACTGCAATTTTAACAAGGTACGTGGTTTTACCGTAAAACTTTTAAAAAATGACATCATATCCCAACCACGAAAGTCTAAAAACTTACATAACTCGCCTCTACGGGGAGGAAGCACATTTAAAAATAAAGGCTTTGGAGAAGCTTCGGTCGAGAAGAGGTAAACTCTTTTGTGACCTGGCTTTCTTTCAAAGGTGTAGAAGCCAGGGAATAATTCCTGTGTGTGTTCGTTTACACTACCACACAAACACAGTGGCTACACAACGAGTTTTAAAAAAGGCCAGCACTGAACTTCTTAAGATAACTATACGTACGATTCGCAGAGACTTGGACTTTGTTAGCAAATCCCTATACAACCTTCATCTTGAACTAACACATATACTGGACCCCCATACTTTCCAGAAGGTGGATACCATAACTAGGGAACGTGAGGAACGTAATTCACAGTTAACAACTGAGAAACAAAAACGGAAGTGTGAATCTGTTTCAATTCAACCGAAAGCACAACATAAGCTAGATCCACACAAGGTTGTTCACAACATGTCTTCACATACTCTCAGTGAGGCTGCTTTATCGGCATTGACGAAAGGTTCCAATTTCGCAATTGCACCCAGACGCATACCTACAGAGAAAATCATCTGTGGAGTAGAAGCTGCAATTGTTGGTCTTCCAAACGACATAGCTGAACAAGTGAGGCAGGACACAGCTAGAATCATAAGTCGAGCAAGGCCCCCAGCTAACAATATCTCAAACTCTGAAATTCAAGGACTCCGGGAATTGAGAGAAAACAAAAACATTATTGTTCTGTCAGCCGACAAAGGCAATGCTACAGTAGTTATGGACGTGAACGACTACCAGGATAAGATGAAGGATATTTTGTCAGACACGGCTTATGTGAAGACTGGTCGGGACCCCACTGTTTACCTGGAGAAGAAGACCAAAACCCTAATTTAAAAGCATCTCACATTGACCCTAAGATCCAAGCCTACCTTATACCACGTGAGAAGTCTTCTCGTATACCTAAACTCTACGGACTGCCCAAAATAACACAAACCTGATGTACTTCTCAGGCCTATAGGTGAGTGCCATCAACTCCCCAACTCAGGCTTTGTCCAAGCATCTCGCTAAGGTTTTACAGCCGCTTTCAGAGGAGGCCAAATCATATGTTAAAATTCCAGCCATTTTTTAGAGAAAATACATAATATTAAACTTGGGCCCAGATGATCTGCTTGTAAGTTTTGATGTGGTGTCACTCTTTACCAGAGTCCCAGTGGAGGATGCTCTCAACATACATTGAAGATAAAGATAAATTACTTGGGAATGTCATCAGCTTGATTCGCCACTGCATGGCATATCTACTTATTTTATTTACGAACAACAGTTTTATAAACAGGTTGAAGGAGCACCAATGGGGTCTCCCTTATCACCAGTGGTAGCCAACCTCTTTATGGAAAACATTCGAGGTCAAAGCTCTCGAGTCAGCACCTTTATCACCTCGCTTGTGGCTTCGTTATGTGGACGACATTTTTGCTATCTGGGAACATGGCCCGTTGAACTTGCTAACTTTCTGATATTCCTGAATAACCAACACAAAAGCATACAATTCACAATGGAAGTAGAGAAAAATTCACAACTCGCTTTCTTAGATGTCCTTGTGCTTAAGAAACAGGATGGAAGCCTGGGCCACACTGTTTACCGTAAAGCTACTCATACTAACAGGTATCTTAATGCTGCATCACATCACCATCCAGCCCAGATAAGATCAGTAGCCAGAACTCTGGCGACTCGTTCGAAAGAGGATCGCAGACTCAAACAAAATCAACACAGAGTTTGTCACGTTAAAAAAGCTCATTCTTCAAAATGGGTTCTCCAAAAGTATGGTTCACAAAGCCTGGAATCGCCAAACACGCCAAAAAGCGTTAGTGGAAGAAGAGCAGAGCAGCACCTTAGCATTTTTGCCTTATGTAAAGGGGGTTACAGACCGCATTGGTAAACAAATTTTAGCAAAAGAGAACATCAAAACTGTTTATCTTACAGACCGAAAAATAGGAGAGATGCTCAGAAGTAGCAAAGACACCATACCATTGGAGGGAGTGGGCGTCTACGAGATTCCTTGTGGGGACTGCCATCTAACATATGTGGGGCAAACCGGTAGAAAAATGTCCCAGAGGCTCCAGGAACACAGACTCGCAGTAGAACACAAAGAGAAAACCTCGGCTTTGGCAACGCATGTACGTGAGAAAGCTCACTCTATTAATTTCTCGGGCATGAAATCAATAGCCCGTGTGGATCGAGTATACCCCCGGATTATACGTGAGGCAATTGAAATAGAGAAGAGACCCTACAACCTGAATAAGCGTGATGACAGCCAACGCCTTGCCACGGCATGGGGACCAATCATGAAGAGCATTCTTATTAAACCAAGTGAATCTTCAGTCGATTCTCCAATGGTGTTACAGACAATAGCGCCACTGTCCAACACGAGGCAAAGAAGGAATGCAGCTATTGTGCCTGCGAGTACCAGACAACTCAGGTCAGCAGGGGTCACTCACACCCCTCCCACTTGTGACCAAACTACAATAGCTGTTAATGATGCTCCTACTCAAGACAGACTACAAAACGGCCTACCACTAGAAAACCGAACCAGGGAAAAGAAGACCAACGCCAAAGAACCTCGCCGCCCCGCACCTTCTGATACGAGACCGCCTGGGTTGATTGACACGTCAGAGCCTGCGCGGACGCAACGAGGCACCAAGACATCTACAAGTCAGTGCAGTGACAGTGCTCGGCCTGGTAACAGCTCGACGCTCGCCTGAAGAGGCCAATTGTAACATTGGCGAAACGTTGCACCCACTCGACAACGTCCAACCAGGACTGCAATTTTAACAAGGTACGTGGTTTTACCGTAAAACTTTTAAAAAATGACATCATATCCCAACCACCGAAAGTCTAAAAACTTATATATATATATATATATATATATATATGAGCAACTAGTCACGCTTTTGTGCCGTCCAGAATAATAAAACTAAAGGTGTGGTTTAAAGGGGTCTTGTGAACTGTAACAATATTCAAAGTGAAATTTATTATCTGTGCTTCGCGTGTGAGGCTCATCTTGGCGATATCTGTAAGTACTTACTAATTATTTTTGAAACATTGAAAAGTGAAACACCATGCCGGCAAAAATGAGAGGACCACGCCGAGTTAGCAAGGGTAGCCGTGAGGTACGTAGCGAGGATGCACGCACGCGCATCCTCTCGGCGGCTACAAGTGTAGCCACCCAGAATCTAGGCCAACCCCCGCAGGCTCCCGAGGATGACAGCTTGCCTGGACTGACCAGAGAGGGCGTGCGGGGTATTCGCCATCGCAGACAAGCGGTACGCCCCTAGCGGCCGCCCGTGTCCCTAGAGCCCTTGGGTTTAGCAGCTACGGCCGGTCAGCGGTTAGCGCGTGTTTCAATGGAGATTCAATGGAGACGAAAAAGTATAAATGCGTCAAATAAAACGTTCGTGAAATAAGCCCCAAGGGTACTTGTTAAACGGAACTTGGTAGAAACCTTATTCGTCTATACATTTCTTAATCAGAAACACACAACATAAATCATATAAATGTTTGGTACTACCGTAAAATATTGCAGAAAACAAAGGACAAAATATATGCTCAATATTGGGAAATCATAGTTCAAACATTACATCAGTCGGTTAAAAACTAATCCAAGCTAGTGTGTTATTGCTATTTACAGTCATTATGTGAAACGGTAATCAACTACTCTATAAATATAGACATAATAATTTCAAACTTGATACTTTACACCCGAACTATAATAATAAAAAAATGGTGATTCTTCAACTCGCATGCCTGTTTTAGGATTTTGTTTTTTTCATGTTTATGTGTTCACACCATGCAATAGTAACTATGGTAACAAATAATAAGCATTATTGAAATAAAAATTACGATGGCCTTCTAGCGTGAAGATCTAGTCCCAGTCCTAGTCCAGTCTATGTAGTACATATGTTTTGTATTGACAGTTAAAGTTTTATTATTCACACGCATGACGCTAGAGAATCTTTTTTACGAAATGGGCTAATGCTCATGTTATGTTTTGACATTGTGATCTTGGACTTAATACACAAACAATAATATAATAAATATTATCAATCGTAAAACAAAAGCAAACAACATAAAACACGATCGGTGCACACGTACGAGCAACACGAAAGTGAATTTGGGATAATATGGTTTCAGTCTTATCAAAAATGACGAATGGACCAATACACAAATAAAATGTCTTGAATAAGATCAGACCTAGGCCATGGACTTTTAATAATTAGCATTATTGAAATATAGCACAGCAAGCAAAGTAACTCTACAGTTAGGATGTTGCCATTAAGTATATAACATTTTCAATGATGTTACAGCCTTTAATTATCTACTGAAATGTATTATATTTATTTACATGTGAGTAAGATATAATACACTAGGGAAGGAGTATCTGATGATCTGCTTGGCTATTGTCTTATTTGTTTATTTCAATCGTGTATCTCAACTCGCAATATAATTTTATGTTTTTTTTCAAAATTAAAAAAGGCCTACGTAAGAGAGATACTGTAGAGAATTATTTTCATATACAAGGCAAACTGCGTTGTACGCAATTCGATGCTGATTGAACTGTTCTGGTTTATTTAAATAAGTTAGATAGATATAACGAGCCCTTGATGACAAATGGCTTCAGAAACAGCACTTTTTTGTAGGCATGGTTCAACTATCTAGTTATTTTTGAAAGACTGTTCCGTGATTACTGTTTCCAAAATATGTGATAATATTGTTATGGTCTCTGCTGTGCCGTTTTAGGCAAAGGATTTAGCTTCTGGAATTAACAAACTAGATAGTTATTACTTATTAGGGAATAGAAAACACTGAAGCAAATATTGCATTGGGTTTTTATTGGTTGGTAAATGAATTTGGCATTTAGTGTTATTTTATTTGAACAAAATTATCTATATACAGACTACTGATACTGGAATGAAACCTTGAATTAATACACTGAGTCGTCCTAGCAATGAACAACAATAGTAACTCGTTTTGACCCCCGCTCAAAATCCCGTTCTTGTAGCTGAGAATGAGCGAGCTGACTCTAAATAAGGATTACATAACGCACGTTTAAAAATATATTTCTCTGACCAGTGTTGACAATGCGTTGCCCCCTATGCATGGTTAGGCTTTCTTCTTTACCACTAAATTGAAATAACTAACAAAATCGTCATATTTCGCGGTGGTACAGTACAGAATCTAGGCCTGCTTAAAGTAGGTGAGCCTATACCTCCTCTAGGGGTGAACCCAAGGCGGCCGCCATCTTTGAAACTGACGTCACGCGCAGACGACCTTGAGATGGCGAATTGTCCGCGAGGTGGTGGCCGAATTCATGCGCCAGCCTGACATTCTCGCGCAGCTGATAGATACCCTTGTCGACAAATTTGTGCGGGAAGTGTGTCAGAACAAGGTTGTGCTGGCCTAGGGTTGGCTAGGCTTGTCAAACATGTAATGTAAGTATTAATTTTGTCTAGTCCTATAGCCTAATGGAACTTTAGACCTACACTGTTGTATTATAAATAATTTTCTACAACTGGGCCTAGGCCAGGGACGGTTTCTGGCTTGTTTTATGAGAGTATAATGACAACTTTTCTCGTTTCACGCATAGAAGCAAAATTTAAAATGTCCGCCATTTGTTTACGTATCGCACTTTCCCGCCTTACTCTGCTTATACCGTCAACAAGTGTCAAGGAACTATAGTTGCTTGTTGATTGTATGCCTAGTGTATAAGGCTTATTTTAAAAACCTTTATTTGGAATCTTTCCAGCAAACTTTTTCAACTTTTTCTTTCAAAAGAGACTATATTACTATAACCTTAATGTCCATGTAAAATATGAACGTTGTAGCCCCACCCGTCTGGTCAGAATCGCGGGCCGATTGAAACTGACGAATTAGATAGTAGTATAGTAGCAGTAGTAGCAGTAGAAGCAGTAGTAGCAGTAGTAACTTATTTGAGCATGTTTCTAGCCATTTTTTCACCAAGAAGGAATGGTCGTACCCCAATAAAATTTGGCATGTGTAGTCAGGTACCTAAATCCTCTCAACTTTGATAGTTTCCAAGTCCACATCACGTTACATGACGGCTGGGTAACACCTCAAAATCACCCCAACTCTGCTTGCTGTATAAGGTGCTTGAGTGTTTAGCGCGCCACGGCTTGGCTGCGGCGCCCTGACGGGCACCTAATTCTTTTTTGATCCTTTCAATCGCTTCGATTTTAGTTATATGGTGGGGATTCCATCTCGTACTCGCGTACTCCACTTGGGGCCTGACAATAGCAGCATATAACAATTGATTGGTCGATTTAGCAAACACTTTGAAACAGTTTCTCCTCATTAGGCCTAACAGCTTGAAGGCTCTAGGCGTTATACTATCGAAGTGCTTGCTGAATGGCATATCGCTTGCCATATGGACGCCGAGATCTTGAATGCTCTAAACCCTGTTTACACTAATGTTGTCTATCGCGTAAGCGAAAGGAATGACGTGCTTTCTTTTGTTAGTAAATGATATCACGTTACACTTTGGGACATTTAAACATAGTTTCCATATGTATGTGGCACCACATAGCAAGCCTATCCAAATCTTTTTGTAGGTCGACGCACTCTCTTAAGGTTTTTTATAGATCGGTAAATTTTTAAATCATCTGCATACATAAGACATTTAGACGATTAACCAGCGAACCTGTGCCTCACTTATGCATAACTAAGTAACTTGCAGATATATAAAGACTGATGCTAAGTGACAAGTAGTATGACTTGCCAGTGAACCTGTGCCACACTAATAAAATACTATGTTTTATGCCTTGCAGATATATACAGACTGATGCTAAGTGACAAGAAGTGTGACTTGCCAGTGAACCTGTGCCACACTACTACATTACTAAGGTGTATGTCTTGCAGATATATATACAGACTGATGCTAAGTGACTAGAAGTATGACTTGCCAGTGAACCTGTGCCACACTACTACATTACTAAGGTGTATGTCTTGCAGATATATACAGACTGATGCTAAGTAACAAGAAGTGTGACTTGCCAGTGAACCTGTGCCACACTACTACATTGCTAAGGTGTATGTCTTGCAGATATATACAGACTGATGCTAAGTGACTAGAAGTATGACTTGCCAGTGAACCTGTGCCACACTACTACATTACTATGTTGTATGCCTTGCAGATATATACAGACTGATGCTAAGTGACAAGAAGTGTGACTTGCCAGTGAACCTGTGCCACTCTAATACATTACTATGTTGTATGTCTTGCAGATATATACAGACTGATGCTAAGTGACAAGAAGTATGACTTGCCAGTGAACCTGTGCCATACTAATACATTACTATGTTGTATGTCTCGCAGATGTATACAGACTGATTCTAAGTGACAAGAAGTATGACTTGCCAGTTAACCTGTGCCATACTTATACATTACTATGTTGTATGTCTTGCAGATATATACAGACTGATGCTAAGTGACAAGAAGTGTGACTTGCCAGTTAACCTGTGCCATACTAATACATTACTATGTTGTATGTCTTGCAGATATATACAGACTGATTCTTAGTGACAATAAGTACGACTTGTCAGTGAACCTGTGCCATACTAATACATTTCTAAGGTGTATGTCTTGCAGATATATACAGACTGATGGTAAGTGACAAGAAGTGTGACTTGTCAGTGAACCTGTGCCATACTAATACATTTCTAAGGTGTATGTCTTGCAGATATATACAGACGGATGTTAAATGACAAGAAGTATTACTTGCCAGTGAACCTGTGCCATACTAATACATTACTATGTTGTATGTCTTGCAGATATATACAGACTGATGCTCAGTGACAAGAAGTATGGCTTGTCAGTTAACCTTATGGCTACCAGGGTGATGCCTTCGTTACTACCACAAACTGTTAATCCGTCCCTTAACCTGGAGCAGTTTATGAATCTGTTGGAAGTATTACAAGAGATGCTGGACCAAATTGACAGGTGAGTGAGTTTTGTATCTCGCTTTCAGTCACGAAATATATTTTACACTCTCACTTGCACAATTAAAAAAAAAACAATATACTATAACAAAGATTACTGGTAGTTCAAAATGTAAGAAAATATGCCTTTATTTGTTAGTATGCACTCTAAATTAAAAGAGCGGAAAAACACTCAAATCGAGTGAAATTTCGCTCCTTTTTTAGCTTGTATTTGCACCACTCTTTCTGAGTGACCACCACTCCTAGAATTGAGTGAAATAATTCCACTCAATTATAGAGCGAAATTTTCACTCTGAAATAAGGGTGATAATCGCTAATAAAAGATCGAAATTCACTCAAATAATAGCGATATTTTGGCTTTAAAGATACTCTCTACTCAGGCTATTAATAACTCAAACAGAAGCTAAAATCACTCAAAATTTAGACAAACTAACTTAACTAAAGCAGCTGTATGCAAACATCACGGTAATAATATGTAGATGGTCGACTGCGTTCTCTCTCCTCACTGTGGACGCCCATGAAAAGGCATGCATATAATAATATGCATTATTATCTAGCCTACAGCACATGATATAGGCCTACACATGAAAAATATTATGTTGTTTTTTCAACTAAAACAATGAAAACACAATGAACTATTCGTGCATATAGAAGTACAACAGATATCGACATTTACCTTTTACTTTTCGGCGTTTTCCGCAGAAATGCCCTTCCTATTAGAACGTTGAACACTTCATCACTACACCAGTCACAACCATTTTTGCTAGAAGACTTACACTGGCAATGCGCACACGGTCACGAATTAACAGACTCTGACGAGTTGGTTTCGACGATGCTGGACGTGGACAGAGGACCGTTGATATATATTGGAATGCCCTACCTCGTTCTTTGCCATGAGTACATGACAAGCAATCACCAGTGACATGTTTGAAACGTCGCCGGTAAAATCTCTGCTATTCATCCCCTAGACTTGGCACCGATCAGGACAATACAGTAGACATACAATAAGAAGAAGCCCCATTCATCCCTTAGATAAATCTCAACACTAATCCCTTGAACAAGCTTTATGCATCGCTCACTATTGACTAAACATCGCTAACTAACGAGCGGTGTCACACGGTCACTCAGCACATTTGAGCTAAATAATGATCACCCAATACATCGAGTGACAATTCCAGTAAAAAATGAGTGACGAACACTCAAAACGAGTGAAGTGACCATCCGCTCGGCGTATTGAGTGAAACAAACCACTCAAATAATTTAGCGTGTGGGATAAAGGTTGTTCCTGTGTTCTGATTTGCTAATCACCGACCTGTTGAAGTTTTCTTATAACTTACAATCAGTTCTTTCACTGAATGTCTGCAATCCAGTTACATCATGCATATATTATTTATTTTTCTGTCTGTCACCCGCCTATATGCAAAATGCGTGTGCCTCTTAGCAAGATCAAGCATCGAACATGACCTCTCATTGGCATGCGTTTTTTCATCACATTTTGTGTTTAACAAGGATGATAGATACAGCCTGAGGGTCAGGGATTGGAGCTACTTTTTGTCTTACCTTAACCTGAGCCCGGCGTTTTAGGGTTCAAAGAAACTAGGATGTCGCCTGCTCTTTTATGATAGATTGTTAACCTGTCCGAATTTGACGGGAAGGATGGGCCTCTCCGTAATAACAAAGTACAATCACATCCGATGCAAGTTAGTTGCAACCTCCCGAGTATCGAAAACAACTTGTATGTAGTCCTGGGTTTAGTGGTTTACTCTTCTTGCTACGCCTACATTACTATATAATGCCGCGTAATATCAACGTTTCAATTGCACTCGCTCCATGAATATCATCCCCATACATAATATAGGGCCAAGGTCGCACTGGACGTGACTGAACTTTACTGTTCTGCAGAGTCCACTTCAGCTGTCAAATTGTGATACGTTTACAACATGACCACCACTGCCTGCGCTCTTTGAACCCACAAAACGCTGGGCTCAGGTTAAGATGAGACAAACAGTAGTCCCATTGGTCCCATTGAAGGATGACATCGACCCAGCACCCTCACTAAAGCGTTTTCATAAAACTTGATTTTATCAAACTTTTTGGTAAGGATGCCCGCTTTAGGGTACACATAATAGCTAACCGACGTGAACCTCTTCAGATGACTAGCTAGGTATATTGGTGTTAGGGCAATTATTGTGAAAGGATTTCCGAGGGCTGTTTAAAAGGACGCATTCTTTGGAATTCGTGGAAAACATCAGAAAAACTATAATTCAAGATTGCTGGTCTCAACGGGATTTAAACCCGTGACCTGCCGAATGTACGTCCCCGCGCTTTGCGCAAGAGCTACTATGGAAATAATGTTAAAAACCACCATATGCTTCGTTCCCAAGTTTCGGTATCAGTGAAGTGATTATAGATTTGCCAAGCTTAGAAGCTGAGAATGGCGTCAAAGTTGTCACAAGCATTCCGTATTGTGACTAGCTTAAATCACTAATCCCCTTTTATCACTTGTGTGTACCAGCACAAACCTCTTTCAATGAGGAGGATTTACATCGAACATAGACGGTTTTGTGAAATTTTCTTCAGTTTTAATTTTATTTTGTGTCCCACGAGTTTAAAAATGCGCACTTGTTTCACATCTAGCGAAATTTAATTTTCAATCTCGTACAACGGATACTTTTTAAAATCTCTTTTAAAACGCAAAACTTTACGGATTGTTTGGGTGTAGGCAAGTGTTACCTAAATGAGTTCTCGCGAAGAAAAGAGTAGCAGCAATTGATTCTCAACTAGAAGAAAAAACTTTTTTTGAAAGTAATCTCAAACTTCGTCACTCAACAAGCTTCTAAATGAAATTACGTAAAACTTTGAACGCTTTCCTAACGTTTACCTTCACTTCACAAGTCCTCGTATGCACAGCCGTACATTCGTTCTTGTGTTAATAAGGATACAGTATGTTAAGAAATAGGCATGTGTAGTTTGCCCCCCCCCCCCCCCCCCATGCGGAAAGTTTTCGTTTTTAGCACCTGTACATCGTTTGTGTACAAACGATGTGGCGCAATTGAAAAATAATGCGAGTGGGGGATAACTTCACAGGAAGTTAGTCGCCCCCCCCCCCCCAAGTTGAAAATATGTACACCTGGTACGTTTGTGGATCGTTTATTTGTGCACGCATTCATTTCGTCTGTTCACAAACAATGAAGTTGCAATTGAAGAAAATTCCGGTGAAGGAGGCTGCGAGGGGGGGTGCTAGCTTTTCATGAAGTTAGTCCCTCCCAAAGTCACAGTTTTACACGTGTATCGTTTATGCATCGTTTGTGCACATTTGTGCACGTATTTATTTCGTTTATGCACAAACAGGGTAGCTTCATACCCCACACCGGAATTTTATTTAATTACGGCCACGTATGTTTGTGCACAAACGAAATAAATGCAAGCACAAACGTGCACAAACGATGCGCAAACGATTCAGGTATAACTAGGAAAACGCTTAAGTCCCGCCGCGTTGTTGGATGAGCGTAATTGGTGCATTGAGCTGCCATGTGTAACGCGGATTTTCTGTTGTTCTGTGAAAAAATTATTGCTAAGTCGAAGATTTTTTTAAATTAAATAAAATAAAATAAAAAATTAACTTAATTTTTTTAATAAATCGTAATTTAAAAAAAATAAAAAATCGTAAAATTGCAATTTTCATAAGAAATAATTATTCGATTGCGCTCAAATTTAACACGAGTATATAAATTGATGAAATTAAGGTTCTGTGAAAAAATCATTACAATAGGATAAAGCATGTAGGTGTTATAAGTCAAAGAATTGTTTTAAAAAAGAAAAACCCGTAAAATTTCGATTTTCATGAGAAAATAATTTTTCGATTACGCTCAAATTTCACACGAATATCTTAATTCATAAAATTAAGGTTCTGTGAAAAAATCATTACAATCGGATAAAGCGTGTAGGTGTTATAAGTCGAAGAAATTTTTGAAAAATCGAAAAAAATCGTAAAATTGCGTTTTTTATAAGAAAAAATTTCCCGATTGCGCTCAAAAACGTGGCAGTTCTAAGTTCAGAGATTTCAAAGGCCTCCAAAAAAATTTAATCGCAATCGGAGTATCGGTTTAGCCGAAATCGTGTTAACAAACACACAAAAATACAAAAATACAAAAAAAAAAAGAAAAGAAAAAAAAAACATTCCGGATTTTTTTCTCCAGTGTAGTGAAATGGAATCTTCGTGAATATATAATATTTAATATAATAATATAATATCGACCTTTCTGCATGGGGGGCTAACTTCACGTACTAGCCCCCCCCCCCCCCCCGGCCAGAAGTTTATTCAATTGCAGCCACATCGGTTGTGCACACGTGGAATAAATACGTGTACAAACTATGCACAAACGACACAGGTGTAAGAGGTGTGACTTTTCCGCATGGGGGACGTTTTTTTTACGTGAAGTTAGCCCCCCGCCCGGAATTTTATTGCAACTACATCGTTTGTGAACGGATGAAATGAATAAAAGTGTATACACCAAACGATGAACACACGTCCCAGGTGTACGGTTGTTAGATTTCGGCTTGGTGGTGGTGGTGGTGGTGAAGGCTAACATGCTGTGAAGCTAGCCCCCCCCCCCCCCCCCCCCCCCCAGTAATGATTTAAGAAAAAATATTTGCTCTCTCTAGACACAAGAAGTCGCCTTAGTCCTTTGCATAACGAGAATGAAGGTATAAAATTTGGGTGTAAGGATGACATATATCAAATAAAAGCTTACGACTAGCTCTTTAAAAAAAACATGATATACCTCTAGCAAATCCAGCTTTCTATGTCAAAACCGAGGTCAAAGGTCAAATTTGTAATATTTTAATTAATTTTTATGAAGTTGCAGGAAATGTTTGAAACCTTCAATTAACATTTTTAAGAAGATAAGTGTTACAAAGCTATAAAAAAATATTAACATTACCCACTTGACCTTTTTTTACCTTAATTGGGGTCGATTTCCTCAACTTGGTCAAATTGCGCAATTTTTGTCGATTTCTTGGACTATACACGTATTTACTTGTAAATTATTTATATTAAAGAGTTATAATTGTTATTACACTGTTTATATGGTATTCATTCAAAATGGCGGTCCAAGGTCAATAGGTAAGGATGGTCAAAATCCGTCTTATTACTAAAATATTACTTGTGGGTACTCTAAAGACGTAGAATTTAAATTGTAATAATAATTTAACAAAAGTGAATAATAGTAGTACGTCATAGTCTAAATAAAACGTATTTATAGTATTTGTAATTATAGCTAATTATGAAATAACTGAATATATTTGTAAGTCTTCAACGTTCAGGGTATTTTAGAATTCGTGTGCTGCTGTAAAAAAATAAATGCATTTCTAGAACAAACATGATCATGTTCAGATAAGTGATGTGATATAGTATGACATGATTTTTTACCTTAGCAGTCACTGTCTAAATCGTCGGATGCATCATCTTCTGAATCACTGGAATAACCATGGTCAGTGCCGACTTTCGAACAATCTTTCAGCTTACAAGCATGGGTACACTTCAGTTGATTGGCCAAACACTCGCAGGTCGGCATCTTGCAAGTTCGGGAACAGTTGCAGGCTAGGAGATCCATGACGGCCATAGGTGCTGGAGTTCCAACCATCCACTCGATGCTCAGATCTCCTCCTGCCATGGTTTTCCATCCATAGCCACTTGGATCAGGAACATCAGGACTGGATTCCAAGCAATACATCCAAATCCTGTTTAATAGTTCGCTCGCAAGATGTGAAGCAGTAGGCAGTCGTTACATTGTGGTAACCGATCAGCCTTGATATCTCCACACTTACTCCTAAAAAGTTCGTAGCGCAGCGGGTTGACGCTTGATTGAGACGAAGTCAAACAGTACAGTTTACAGACAAAATCCTCGAGTTTTATATCGTTAGAAACTCTCCAGTCCTAACCCAGCTTGCTTATCTCGACACAGAAATGTGGATGTTTTTTCATGGTATTCAAAGCTCTCTTTTTTCCTTTACCACTGAAGGAGCTCACCGAGTTACAACCAGATAGTGCATGGAGGCCAGGGAGGGCGTTGCATATTTCTAATGCCAACAAAATTGCTAGTTTTGACACATCAGCATAGTGTTCGATTTTTAATGCCTCTTTTTAAATACATTCCTATACTTATTCTGAAAGAAGCCCAAATGCTTAGAACTAAGACATCGGTGTCAGCTGAAACAATCACTGCTGATTGAAACCCATTCACCTATGCATGCTTGGCGTGAAGAAGAATGCGAGTATCTGCTTCTTCATGTGAAGAAATCAGTTCTGGACACCTTTTCTTTCATCGCAAGTAATTGATATGCACACTTCTTCACATGTGACATATAATGTTCTATCACCAAGTTTCTTTTTATGTTGATCTGACTTCCAATCTTTATTCATAAACTTTATAAGCTTGGATTTGTTTTTAGGGTTTTGCAGAAAGCCTCGCCAGTTCCTTATGCAGTGTCTAGAGGTCACATCCTGCACTTTAAGGCAGTTAGTATTTCCTCCTCTTCGCTGCCGCTCCCAAGGTTTAAATCGACGTCTCTCTGTAGACGTCGAAAACTACGTCCAACCTTCGGCATCCGAATGCTTTTCTTAATACTGATGCTAATATGTAAGAGGAAACCTCACCAAACGTTTTGTCGTTATGGTTACCAGCTTGTACTATACTCATGGCATCGATTATACAAACTTTTGGATCATCCATAAACTCAGCAGGTGCAGTGATCTTTTCGATCTCAATGCCAAGAACCGACTTATTAGTCTTTCGTACAGTGCCATCTGGTGCTGCTAGAGACCATGGAAGAGGACCCAGTGGATGTGCCAATACGTATTTCATGTTCAACTGACGACATTCAGCTATCACAATTTTTCGCCCAAAAAGTTCCCTGTCTGCTTTAAATTCTATTTCTTTTCCAGCCTTTGTTGTCTTCAGTTATTTGTTTAATGATGTAAATGTCAACATAGAATTTCTTTTAAGTGGCTCATAAAAAGCTTGAGATGGAGAGTTTTCAACAAAACATTATCTTTAAAAGTTGTGTAAGCATCTTCACCCACTACTTGAGCATTCAATAGATCGCATGCTACTTTTGATGTTTCTTTGGTTCCTGTAGATAGCCTTACAAATCCAGTATCTCCCATTTGAAATGGATTAATCCACTCGTTCACGCGCTGTAGGCAAATCACTAGGACTCGCTCACTGCCTCTTTCCCTCTCACTATCTTTTTAACAGACCCATTTTGCACAAGCCCACTTTTAGTCGGCTAGTGGACTTGTGAGTTTGACAGGCCTTACAGCCGAGGGCATCAACAGAAAAACAGATAGGACGAAAACGCCTCCAGCGGCTGGGAATTCATCCCACGCCCCGTAGTGCCTGCAGGAGTAGAATTTTCGCCTTGACAAGACATTGTAGACAAAATAAATAGGTTTTGACGCAAGTACAATATTTTCACAATTTACTTTTCTTATTCTTATTGCTTTTAAAATTCAACGTCTTTCGAGTACCCGCAAGTAATATTTAAAAAATTTGGCAAAGTTTGATGGTCTTTACCTAATGACCTCTTTGACCACCAATTTGAATGAATACCATACGAACAGTGTGATAACGATAAGTACTCCTTAATGTAAAGTATTTACAAGAAGTTAGTGTATATGTTATGAATATAGTCCAAGAAATCGATAGAAATTCCGCAATTTGACCAAGTTGAGGAAATCGATCCCAATCAACGTCAAAAAAGGTCAAGTGGGTAATGTTTGTATTTTTTTATTATTATTTAGAACATTTTTCTTTCTAAAAATATTTATTTAAGTTTCCAAAGATTTTCTGTAACTTAATTAAAAAATAATTAAAATTTTACAAATTTGACCTTTGACCTCGGGTTTGACATAGAAAGCTGGATTTGCCAGAGGTATATCATTTTTTTTGTGTTCGTCGTAAGCTTTCATTTGATATATGTCATCCTTTGTCCCAAATTTTATACCGGTCATGCCTGTTTCGAGTGTTATGCAAAGGATTACATGGCATGCACACTGCCCAAAAAGACCAGTTGCTGTATATCATTCAGTTCGCGTACAAAATTAAATGCTGTAGTGTCAAATATTGTGTTTGTTTCAAATTGGTTTGGGCATTTTTAAGTAATTTCTCTAAATCTTGATTACTTAACCATACCTTATTTACAGTAATATGTTCTCACGTCGTTCATAAACACGTAATTTATTTTTATTAGAAGATTTTTATCGATTACTTCAATACATTTGTGACATTTCACTTACTCTCCTTACCTCGGCTAGCTCAACGTCGGCTCGGAGAGTACACGATATGATGTTGATTGAAATTGATAAATTAAAATAAAATTATTGTTGTACTATAAAGGTTAATTAAACTTAGGTGAATGTTGTAGAGGAATAAGGTGATTAATAAGATTTATATTGTTATATGAGAGTTAACTAAAACCAAAGAAAAAACAAGAAAAACAATTAGTTCAACAATGAAATACATACAGGTTATAAAAACAAGGCAGGTACCGAAATCTGTAATCCCTATATGGCCATATAAGAAATTCAAAATTAACGATACCTGTTGTGGGTGGAAGCGTAGATGTAGATCGATGATGAAGATGGTTGATGCTAGGATTCCGGCGTCGGTTATCCAGATGACGTATTCGGTGGTATGTGGTCGGCCTCGCCCATACAGATGTTCAAAAGATCGTATCGGAATGGATTGTCAAAATTTATAGGTTCGAATTGGCTTGCGATAATTTTATATAATGATTCTGTCTTGAGTGCGGTGTTGGTCTATCGTATTTATTTTGATAACTTGTTATTGTGGGGTGGGAATATGATGGTTAAAGTTAACCATCATAAAATGTACTGATGGTTGTGATGAACATGATGATTGTTTCTCGTAGAATTTAAATATAAATAAGGGAAGCACAAATTTAACGAAATTGTTCTAGTGTTGCTTGTTGAAGCCGGAATACATATTAAAGTTGAGTTTGATTATATTTGAGTTGATCAGCGCTTTTATCTCATTGCGTATATTTAATTAAATTTCACACTCTCTCTAGCACACGTCACTTATTTAATTCTAGATTGTAGATAATTTTTAGACATTACAACTACCACTTGTTACTACAACAATGTTCCACCATAACACAAGTACACAACACCACACCACAGTCCGCGAGAACCTGATTCAAGTTCGTCTGCCTACCACTCTCCCAGAAGTGCCCATGTCACGACTACCACTTAACCAGAAGTGACCAACGTACGTCCGAAGACTTTCATCCTTCTTCCAAGACTAAGCATACTAGCCAATCAGAGTATTGTATAAAAATTACGTCATCTACAAAATTAACCAATTAGGATCTTATAGGGGTGTTTTAGGAACGCCCAAATTTGGCATTGAGCTCCCCTCGCAAGCTGACTTTAAAAAGTTATCTGTATCTGTTTTTATTGCAATTTATAGGCAATTTGAGAAAAATATAGAATAAACATTTTAACATTTTGAAAGCTTGCTGTGGAAGAAGGATCGACACTTGATATTTTTTATATCTTAAAATAGACAAAGTCCAGATCAAGTCTGAACATTATGAAAGGAACTAAATCAAAAACACCCTTAAGAAGGTGTGAGAACTGAAACTTGGCTTGGAAGACAGCAGTCCTTCCAGACCTAGCCTGCCCTATGGCGACCTTTAGGTTTTGAGTTTACTTGAAAACTGAGATAAATCTGTCCAAGCCTCGTCTGCAGTTCTGTACTTTGTAACTAAAATTACTTAAAATTCTCAAGTGCAAGATTGAGAGTAACCTATGAAATAGACCTGTGTCTGAAGAACACTTAAAATACACATTAATAATAAGAGGGTATCCCTCGGCTAGCTCAACGTCGGCTCGGAGAGTACACGATATGATGTTGATTGAAATTGATGAATTAAAATAAAATTATTGTTGTACTATAAAGTTTAATTAAACTTAGGTGAATGTTGTAGAGGAATAAGGTGATTAATAAGATGTATATTGTTATATGAGAGTTTACTCAAACCGAAGAAAAAATAAGAAAAACAATTAGTTCAACAATGAAATACATACAGGTTATAAAAGCAAGGCAGGTACCGAAATCTGTAATCCCTATATGGCCATATAAGAAATTCAAAATCAACGATACCTGTTGTGGGTGGAAGCGTAGATGTAGATCGCTGATGAAGATGGTTGATGCTAGGATTCCGGCGTCGGTTACCCAGACGACGTATTCGGTGATGTGTGGTCGGCCTCGCCCAAACAGACGTCCAGAAGGTCGTATCGGAATGGATTGTCAAAAATTATAGGTTCGAATTGGCTTGCGATAATTTTATAGAATGATTTTGTCTTGAGTGCGGTGTTGGTCTATCGTTTTTATTTTGATAACTTGTTATTGTGGGGTGGGAATATGATGGTTAAAGTTGACCATCATAAATTGTACTGATGGTTGTGATGAACATGATGATTGTTTCTCGTAGAATTTAAATATGAATATGGGAAGCACAAAATTACTTCTGTGCGTGAAATGGAATTGTTGTAGTATTGCTCGTTGAAGCCGGAATACATATTGAAGTTAAGTTTGATTATATTTGAGTTGATCAGCGCTTTTATCTCATTGCGTATATTTAATTAAATTTCACACTCTCTCTAGCACACGTCACTTATTTAAATATAGATTGTAGATAATTTTTAGAAATTACAACTACCACTAGTTACTACAGCAATGTTCCACACTCCCAGAAGTAGTGACCAACGTTCGTCCGAAGACTTTCATCCTTCTTCCAAGACTTAGCATACTAGCCAATCAGAGTATTGTATAAAAATTACGTCATACACAGAATTAACCAATTATTTGTACAATTGTATCAAACAATACAATCCAAGTATTATTTAACTTTATCCTGAGGGGTATTGAGACGATATGGTCCTACCCTCTTATTATTAATGTGTATTTTTAAGTGTCCTTCAGACACAGGTCTATTTCATAGGTTACTCTCAATCTTGCACTTGAGAATTTTAAGTTATTTTAGTTACATAGTACAGAACTGCAGACGAGGCTTGGACAGATTTATCTCAGTTTTCAAGTAAACTCAAAACCTAAAGGTCGCTAAAGGACTGCTGTCTTCCAAGCCAAGTTTCAGTTCTCACACCTTCTTAAGGGTGTTTTTGATTTAGTTCCTTTCATAATGTTCGGACTTGGTCTGGACTTTGTCTATTTTAAGATATAAAAAATATCAAGTGTCGATCCTTCTTCCACGGCGAGCTTTTAAAATGTTAAAATGTTTATTCTATATTTTCCACAAATTGCCTATAAATTTCAATAAAAACAGATACAGATAACTATTTAAAATCAGCTTGCGAGGGGAGCTCAAGGCCAAATTTGGGCGTTCCCCTATAAGATCCTAATTGGTTAATTTTGAATGTGACATAATTTTTATACAATACTCTGGTTGGCTAGTATGCTACGTCTTGGAAGAAAGATAAAAGTCTTCGGACGAACGTTGGTCACTACTTCTGGGAGAGGGGTAGTCGTGACATGGGCACTTCTGGGAGAGTGGTAGGCGGACGAACTTGAATCAGGTTCTCGCGGACTGTGGTGTGGTGTTGTGTACTTGTGTTATGGTGGAACATTGTTGTAGTAACTAGTGGTAGTTGTAATGTCTAAGAATTATCTACAATCTAGAATTAAATAAGTGACGTGTGCTAGAGAGAGTGTGAAATTTAATTAAATATACGCAATGAGATAAAAGCGCTGATCAACTCAACTCAAATCAATCAAGCAACCGAAATAAAATCAAACTCAACTTTAATATGTATTTCGACTTCAACGAGCAACACTAAAACAATTCCACTTCACGCACAGGAGTAATTTTGTGCTTCCTATTTTCATATTCAAATTCTACGAGAACAATCATAATGTTCATCACAACCATTAGTACATATTGCGATGGTCAACTTTAACCACCATAATCCCACCCCACAATAGCAAGTTACAACAATAGATCCGATAGACCATCCAACACCGCACTCAAGACAAAATCATTAATCTATAAAACTACCGCAAGCCAATTCGAACCTATAATTTTTGACAATCCATTCCGATACGACCTTCTGGACATCTGTTTGGGCGAGGCCGACCACACATCACCGAATACGTCGTCTGGGTAACCGACGCCGGAATCCTAGCATCAACCATCTTCATCATCGACCTACATCTACGCTTCCACCCACAACAGGTATCGTTGATTTTGAATTTCTTATATGGTCATATAGGGATTACAGATTTCGGTACCTGCCTTGTTTTTATAACCTGTATGTATTTCATTGTTGAACTAATTGTTTTTCTTATTTTTTCTTTGGTTTTAGTAAACTCTCATATAACAATATAAATCTTATTAATCACCTTATTCCTCTACAACATTCACCTAAGTTTAATTAACCTTTATAGTACAACAATAATTTTATTTGAATTCATCAATTTCAATCAACATCATATCGTGTACTCTCCGAGCCGACGTTGAGCTAACCGAGGTAAGGAGAGTAAGTGAAATGTCACACATTATTGTAATTAAATTAATAAACTACATATAATACTGTGATGATGGAGTGTTCATTTCAATCACTTCATGTCTTGGGCATATCATTCAACAGGATTAGGCCTAGTTATTGTGTGTGATTACTTCATGCAAAATCTAGGTGCCCGTTAGGGCGCCGCAGCCAAGCCGTGGCGCGTTACACACTCAAGCACCTTATACAGCAAGCAGAGTTGGGGTGATTTCGAGGTGTTACCTAGCCGTTATGTAACGTGATGTGAACTTGAAAACTATCACAATCGAGGGGATTTAGGTACCTGACAACACATGCCAAATTTTATTGGGGTACGACCATTCCTTCTTGGTGAAAAAATGGCTTGAAACATGCTCAAAATCACTTTAAGGATGTTAGCTACTGCTACTACTGCTACTGCTACTACTGCTTCTACTGTCTAATCCGTCAGTTTCAATCGGCCCGCGATTCTGACCAGACGGGTGGGGCTACAATGTTCATATTTTATATGGACATAAAGGTTATAGTAATAAAGTCTCTTTTGAAAAAAAAAAGGTTGAAAAAGTTTGCTGGAAGGCTTCCAAATATAGGTTTTAAATAAGCCTTATACACTAGGCATAATCAACAAGTAACTATAGTTACTTGACACTTGTTGACGGTACAAGCACGGTTAGGCGGGAAAGTGCGATACGTAAACAAATAGCGGCATTTTAAATTTTTCTTCTTTGTGTGGAACGAGAAAAGGTGTCATTATACTCTCATAAAACAAATCAGAAACCGTCCCTGGCCTAGGCCCAGATGTAGAAAATTGTCATACAACAGTGTAGGTCTAAAGTTCCATTAGACTATAGGACTAGATAAAATAAATACTTACATTACATGTTTGACAAGCCTAGCCAACCCTAGGCCAGCACAACCTTGTTCTGACACACTTCCCGCACAAATAACTAATTTTGATTGCTAAAAGCCTAATTCAGATTAACAATAGTATGATTGTCCACCTAGGCTATACAAAAATGTACGGAAATAATACACCTATTCTTTTCTTGCAATGATCTCACGCAAAACTCCTGTCACTATATAAAAACAAAAACAAAAACTGTGCAAATTTTCAATGTTCTTTTGATAATCATTTGATTTACAAGCCTGTGGATGCAGTGAAAGGTATAAAATAACATTAGTTGTGCGCTTGTTGTAGCATGGGAAAGTTTCAATTGGATGTGAGTTGCCTAGACTTAACCAGTCCTTATACCGTCGTTATACCATACATCCTATTGTTATTGCTAATACCATAGAAATTAAATCAACTTTGATAAAATTATTATATTTTAACAAATAATTTTGCAATGGAACTTGAAAAAGTAATGAGATCACACACATAACAAAAACTTGTAGAAATACAGCCAAACCTTACACACTCAAAAGAAATGAGATCTAAAAAAGGGGCAAGCTCATCTACCCTTCCACATTTGCGCATTCTTAATTCATAAACGTACAGTGACCCATAACAGCATCCTCGAAAAGCTTGGCAAAATAAAATTTACATGTTATTACGTTTAAATTAATTAGAAAAAAGAACTTGGATGAACTATTACGTTTAAATTAATAATCGCAAATTCTATTTTGCCAAGCTTTTCGAGGATGCTGTTATTGGACACTGTACGTTTATGAATTAAGAATGCGCAAATGTGGAAGGGTAGATGAGCTTGGCCCTTTTTTTAGATCTAATTTCTTTTGAGTGTGTAAGGTTTGGCTGTATTTCTACAAGTTTTTGTTATGTGTGTGATAATATAGACATCAACAACCCAAATCAATAGCCACATCGATTGTGATATGAGCATAATACCACAGGCGACATAAGGGCAACTCTCCGATTGCCCCTATGTCAAGCACCGTTTTTAATGAAAAACGACCTCTTTTATCTACTCCACCTTGGAATAAGAAAGTGATTCCAGGTTTAAAGAATAAGTGTGAAAAGTGAAAACTAAATCCAGTGATTTATGTTCGTGTTCTAGCTCATTCTTTTTTTTTATTATTATTCTTTTCTTTTTTTTAATATTATTTTCTTTTTTATTTTAAAATACATTGAATTATTAATTGATATTTATTTTATTATATTCAATTCATTCTATCCTTCAGCTCAAAAAATAAAATATCGTTACTATCATATAATGCAAGAAGTCTTAAAAACGTAAAAAGACAACCAGAAATTTCAGCCTGGATTACAGCACACAATTCTGATATTTTAACTATTTGCGAGACATGGTTGTCAGACAATGTATCGGACGGGGAGGTTTTGCCACCAGGCTACATTGTCTGCAGAAAAGATATACATCATAGAGGTGGGGGTGGAGTATTGATAGCAGCAAGACCAAGTTTTAATCCCATGCGGATGACAGAGCTGGAAACCTCTGCTGAAATAGTTTGGGTGAAAGTTACCATTGCAAATAGAAACATTCTTATTGGTTCAGCATACCGGTCACCAAACGCTTCTCAACCAATTAATGAAGATCTAAATAATTTATCTTTAAAAATGGTTCAAGACATTCAGCATGAATTTTCTGCTGTGCTTCTTATGGGAGATTTTAACATTGCTGTCAAATGGAATGTTAAGCCCCCAGTTGCTGAAAACCCTCTTGCAGAATCAGTTCTTTCATCATTTTATGACCTATTTCTTGAACAGCTAGTGACAGAACCTACTAGAATCACTCCATCTACTCAACATATTCTGGATTTAGTTTTATGCAGCTCTCCTGAAATAGTTGACAGCCTTCAGGTTGTTCCGGGAGTAAGTGATCACATGGCTGTTAGTGTTGACTTATCTTTGAAAAGACCAATACGCAAGACATTGCATAAGAAATGTCTCAATTATTCAAAAGCAGATTGGGAAAGGCTAACCATTGATCTTGATTGTAAATTGCCACAACATTTTGAAGCAAATTGTGATACTGAAACGGCATGGTCGGCTTGGAAGAAGATTTTCTGGGAATGTGTGCATGATGCTATACCAACATCCACAATACAAGGGAAGCAAAGAGTTCCATGGATAAATAAGGAAATAGTAAAATCACTAAAAAAGAGGGACAGATTATACAAACGCTGGAAGAAATCTCAAGATGAACAAGATTGGCAAATATAAACAAAATTAAAAAATAAAGTTAAAACTGAGAGACGTAATGCTCATAGCCAATATTTGTGGGATTTGACAAATACTTAATTATAGTAAGAAAATGTGGAATTATATACATTCAAAAAGTGGATCTTTATCACCTCAACAGTTTCTTGTAAATGGTATTCCTGAGTCTGACCCAGGGAAATTAGCAGAAGCTTCAGAACTTCCAACAAAACTTTTCCATTCCTTCCAACAAAAGTCATCCTTGTCCACTAAATCAACAGAAAATAGATTCAATGCCAAATATTAGATTTACAACTTATGATTTATTTCAATGTTTATCGAAGCTAAGAGTCGACTCTGCTACCGGACCAGATGAAATACCTGCTCGCATACTGAAATATTGTGCTATATCAGTAGCTCCATCACTGAGTGCATTGTACAATCTTTCGATGAGTAATGTATCACTGCCAAGCGACTGGCGTGTAGCGAATGTTATTCCAATATTTAAATCGGGGAAGAAAGAAGTAATTATGAATTACCGTCCAATATCATTGACATCTATTATATGTAAAACCATGGAGCGCATAATATCAAAGGAAATAATTCAATATATCAAGACATCATATTATATTCTTAATAAAAATTAACATGGTTTCATTCCGGGAAGATCTTGTGCTACATTACTGACAAAGGTTTTAGACGATTGGCAGTATGCTCTCTAGAGGCTTCCAAATGCAAACAGGTAGATGCAATACTATTAGATTGGTCAAAGGCGTTTGATCAAATCTCACACTCAATTCTCCTCAACAAAAATTCAAAGTACGGTATTACTGATCCAGTACATAAGTGGCTAAAAGACTTCCTAATACGTCAGTCTCAAAGAGTAGTATTTCAAGGAGGTGAATCGTCCTTCATAGATGTAACATCAGGAGTGCCTCAAGGATCTGTTCTTGGCCCTATTTTAATCAATTTATTTATGATGGATTTACCCGAATGTTTCACATCAGATATGAGTCAGAATGCGGATGATTGCACATTGTACAGAAAGATTTTCTCTGAAAATGATATTGATATTTTGCAATCCGATTTGAACAACGTAAATACTTGGTGTCGTGAGAACGAAATGAAACTAAATCCGCAAAAGAGTGTAAAAAATTTGCTTCACTAGATCAAGAACACCATTTTGATTTAATTATATCATTAACGGTTCAATAATTGAATCAAAGGATCAGGTAAAATTACTCGGCATCATTATATCAAAAGATCTGAAGTGGAACAAACACACAGATTTCATTCGTGCAAAGGCCGTTCGACAGTTATATTTTATTGCTCGAAACCTGGCAAATGCCCAAGTCAATGTAAAGAGAACAGTGTATCTTGCACTAGTAAGACCACAACTAACGTAACCTATGCTTGTCCTGCTTGGAATCCAACTTCAGAAACCAACAAAATCAAATTAGAGCGTGTGCAGAGTAGAGCTACTAGATTAATTTCAAAAATGTCAAGTCACCAAAATTCAAGTGCCTCAGCAAGAAGAAACACTTTGAAAATCCCAACTTTAGAAGAGTATAGAAAAACGACAGATCTTCAATTTCTGTGGGGAATGCTTCATGGTACAACTGACCTCAACCCATTTCACAGGATTCAAATCTGCAATCGTGGAAGAGAGTACGGACGTGGTGTCACCATGAAACCTCCCCAGGCAAGAACTTCGTCCTATCAACAAGGATATTACTATCGGGGTTGCAGATTATGGAATGATTTGCCGGTGGACATCCGTGAACTACACACTCGGAGCCATTTCAAATCTGCACTAAAAAATTTATTTTCTGTTGTATCCTGATAATTCTATACTATTCACACTACCATTCATGTTTGTCATAATTTATCACCCTCACTTTTTACATGTCTGCACACACATTGTTTTCTATTATTGTATAATGTATTTTTAATTAATTTAATTGTAATATATTATAGTATAAGTACAAGTCGCGCAAGCGCGGCTTGAAGCCGCTACGCGGAGGGCGTGGAAAACCTCGTACTCGGAATACCTCGTAGTTGGAAAACCTCGTTGACGCGACAAAATCGCGAATCGGTCCGTGTACGGCCGCGATTCGGTAGTTTGCGGGTAACGTTTTGTCGTTTATCCGAAGTCCTGGGACAAATTTGTTTTACGGGACACTTTCGGTACGCCGCCGGACGCTGTCCGCCGCCTCTAAGTACGGTGAAAAATGATTTTCGAAATCGGAACATTTTTACGTCTTTTGTGTAAAATGTGTGAGAATGTTTTCCTGGGACAATTGTTCGGGACTCTGATGTGAAAGACGCCACTTCATACTCACTTGTATGCAATGCTGCTATCGATACATTCCCTGCGCCACGTCATGAGCCACATTACGTCAATCCTCGGGAACGGTCCTGACCTTGACAGAATGTGATGCTCCAGATAAGACGCGTCAGACCGGCCAAGCCAGGCCAAGCTATGCAACGATCCCAGTAACATCTGGTGTGTCTCGCCCGTCCGAAGGTCGTGAATCTCCTAGCCGTTGCCTGATTATTTGAAAATTCAAGGTTCGGTTGTATTACCATGTTAGGTTTTACATTTCCTTCTGATGAGGAAAAATCGCAAACCGAGACAGTTTTCCAGTTTTTCTTTCATTCTCGGCTATGGTAATTAAACAGTATAAATCTGAGGCGACAAATGCATGGCCAAGAATAATCAAAAAGTTCAATTGCTGACGCTTCCTTGTTTTCCGTCACTTTTTCGGGACGTCGCCAGATCCTACCCGCGGCCCCGAAGCTGCGGGTAATAGAGGATGTAGTAAAAAAATGTTATTACATTATTAAACAATTAAAAATAACCCCTGTTAATAACCCCTGCTGCGTTCGACCAATACGGTTCCAAAGACCCCAAGATGGACCCTATCGCACAAAAATTGCCAGAGCTATTAAAAGAAACATTTTTTGTGTTTTTTTTGGGAAACTGACA